>JASDQU010508501.1:61353-75531 GCA_032191745.1 Picea mariana | reverse complement strand
AATATGTACAAACCCATATGCAGTGAACTTAGAATTGTTTGCACCTAGCAATTCAATAATAATTACCAAACAATTTAATAAAATAGAATGACTCATCATTCTATGCATATGCCTATTCTTAATTAATATCTCTAAGTTCATTACTTCTTTTTCTGAACAAGAATTTTCTGTAGTCAGTATTCATGTGACTACTTGACTTGCAACCTTCTTGTTGCAATGTCTAGCAACTCCTGAAATTTCCTCAGCTTCATGAGTTAACAACATTTCAGCTGTTAGTAACAATTATTTCCATGCAATAATATATATGCATGTACTTACAAAACACATTCAACAATTTCATTTAATACACAATTCTATCACTTACTATGCATGAGTGCAATTTTCAATGCATACTTATTCAGTGCAACTTTCATTGAATTACATAATTCTCTTTATCTCAGTCACATATCTGACCATCCATAAGTTGGAATTTTGGCCAATGTGTTGACACATTCTCCACACAGTTCCTAGTTTCTTCCCAATTAATTGGATGCCCTCCTTTTCGACCCGAACACTACACCAAGAATATAATTTTGTGGTGTTCATTAGTGTTAGAAAAAAGGTTGCATCCAAAGTTTTATATAAAGGTAGGAATATTTTAGTACCTGTGTGGCTCATAACCTTTCCATATCCATACTTTTCCATATCCAACCATGTTCGGGTCTCATACATGACTAAATTTACTGGCATTGATTCCTATAACAAGTTCTTATTTTTTAATTCTTTGGTTACTACCCCATAACCAAATCAACATGACATTCTACTATGTCAGTTTAGGCATTTAGAAGATAAAAAGATTTGAACTGATACATGTCTCCATCCTTTACCACATCCAGTGGTATGCATTCAAATAATGTAATCATGTGATTTTATAAAATAACTCAGGCTGAGGAATTTCTTACCTAAATTCCCTTCAACAATTATGCAAAATGAGTTATAAAAACTCATACCTGCACGAATTCCATTAATAAATTTGATGTTACCTATATGGTTGATGGAAATAGAAGCTTTCATGCTTCTTTTATCAAACCTAACCAACCTTCAAGTGTCTGTTTCTTCCTTCCATATGTAGCAACATCATCAAAAACACTTGCAACATGAAATAATTCTTTTTCTGCTTATGGTTGTTTAACCAACCCTAATTCAACTGCTGCAGTGCTACCACAATTTCAAAAACTTCTTTCCCATGTGAAACTTTTCCATGCTGATCCCATAAGTCTTCAATTCTTCCTGTATTTCTGAATCTTCTTGTGTTCCCACTATGATCACTGTGGATGCCTATTTATGTTCTGAGCACTTTCTAGCCAAATCACTCTTGGCTACCTTTGCATTTCTAGCCAATTACTAATGCTGACATTATCCTTCAAATTTTATTTGTTTTCTAGATCCATCTATTCCAAATAGCTTCGAACTTGACTTACCTATCCAATATATAGAACTTTTTTTGTTTTAATGTAACCAATACATATGGAATCCTCTTTTCGAGACCTTTCCAATCACGGCTTCCTTGCTCAATTCTGAGCCTTGAGTAGAAAGCTATGATCCTTTAAAACTTTTTCTTCTTATCTAATGCACTTCTTGTGCAAATAATCTCTTTTCTCTATGCTAATCCTTATCTAATTAAGTTGTTGCTTAACTCTACAAAAACAATGTGCAGTCCTTCGAAATTTCCAGGCCATCAGTTCTTAACAATTTCCACGGTATTCCTAAATCAATCTGATTCAAGGAAATCATCTAGATTTCATTCTGCGGTTCTCGATCAATCAAGAATCCCAACAGATATTTTCTTTCTGAGCTCTGCACTTCTCTGCAATATTTTTTTGGCACTATTCCCTTCCTGTAATCTCCCAACCCATGTGACCATAGGCTGTGGCCTAGCACTAAGTCGATGGTGCTTATTCAGAAATTTTGGCCTCCAGCTTTCAAAAGTTTGGCTTCGAAATTTCCTAACTCCTTTCTCTCTACGGTTTTGATCTTTCGGAGTAGACCTCCACTTGTCGCGTTTCCTTCAATAGATCGATGACTGTCAATCATTCGACACTTCGGGCTTTGGGGGTTTGTCGCCCACCCATTCTGTTTTCCTTTGGAGTGTCCTTCCTTCGATGTTAGTCTTATATCGCCACACATCCGTTGGCTCAGAGTTTTGATGTTTGATCACTATCATGTCACATAAATTAATGCCTTCCAATTTGTGGGGGTACACATCGATGGTTTGGAGTAACCCACCTTTTGATGCAGGAGCATCGTCAGCAAGCCTACATGGAGAGACAAATCAACTCCTTGCACGCCATTGAATCATTTCAAAATCTTATCCATTGGCGTTTCCTGCAAATCTTTTTTTTTTTTAATGATTGAAAACTTAAGAAGATCAAATGCTTGGAAGCTGAATGATCATCAATGATCTGGGAGTTTCACTCCTAGACTTTAATGTAGCCAAAATTAAGTAACAATTATTTTTTTCTACAGTAGACGAGTAGTTGGTGGGGGGACCCTAAGGACCCTCTGAAATAAATAGAGGTTTTTTATGCCCAAATGAGGATGTTGCAAGTTAGTAGGATATTGTTGTGATATAGTTGCAGATTTTTTAGTTGTTGTTTTATCACAATTGTAGCCATTTTATTTTGAATGAATATAACAGAGGAAAATTGATCCAATACATGGTGTTGCCACTGTTTACAATTCCCTGTTATTTTGTTTTCATGAATGAATGAGTTATGTTGTTGAGTATATGAAACTGTGAAGTGTTTAGATAATTTTTTCTTGTTCTCTTCATTGAGTTCATGCAAGGTGTGCATACAGTCCGCAAAGAGTGCATTGACAGAGTCTGTTTCGACTCAGAATCTCAGAAGAGATAATGTTAGGGTCCTATAGTATAGTCTTCTATTCTCCAGTTACCTATTTGGGATTTTTTTCTAATCATTTTGATAATTTTCTCATGATAAGATGCTCATGATTAATGGTCTAGTGGTGTATCTTGTGTTTCAAAGAGATGTCCAAGTATATCCAAAGTTGGTAAGTGGTAAGTTGGAATTATGATGCATACCTATGAGTCTTTGAAGGTTTAGAGTGGATCAATCAATGGATTTCATGAATTTTGTTATAGCCGTTAGCTACCAAAAGTTAAAACTTTCGGTAGCTAAATGGATTATTCACGCCTATCGTTAGTTTCCAAAAGTCCCGAATATCTCAAGGGTTTAAAATAGTCTTGTCATTCCTAGATCGATGATTGTACATAGTCATCATTTGTGTTTATGCTTCCTAAACCATTTTCATTCATCATTTGTCTGATCCTCATAAATAATGATCATTTGTTGATCCTTGGTCTAGGTCAAGTAATCATAAACCTAAATCGTGCCCACCCATGTCAATTGATCCTAAAAAAATGGTCATGGTCCTTCCCTTGATTTGAATTCGTCGATGGGTGGTTTCTGATTGTTTTAAAGCTACCCACAGGTTCCCAAGATTTCATCCTTCGACTCTATTCTTGTTTCTTACTGTTCTACCCAACCTTCATTTTCATTTGAGTTCATCATTCACCTTCACATACCCTGGCCACTTTGTAATATGCATAGTTACTTTTAAGCGTTTTTCAAGAAATCGGGTGATGAAGAGCTCAACAGGAGGCACCCTTCTGAGGAAGGAATTGTAGGATACCTCATATCTTGAGGCACATCCCAAGGCATGTGAACTATTCAAGGAGGCTGGATGCTATAATTTTTTTCAGAATCTACAAGGGTACCATCAAGGTATTATAGAATATTTTTCCAAGGGTTTTGATGGCTTTAAGGTTCAGCTTGGTCCTGTGGTAATGCAAATTGATGAGGCCATTTTTGTAGTAGCTACAAAAATTCCCAGTGAAGGAGAAATGTGGTTTAAGACTACCTCAATCAAATAAGTCGATTTCATGTCATTCCTCAAGGAAGAATATCAACATATGAAGTGGAAAAAGGATATCCCTAGGAGTTATTTGGAGGAGAAATGACAAACTTTGCTAAATATAATTTAGGTCTACATCACTTGTGAGGGGAGGTATGGAAGAACCATGCTCTACCACTTCAGACTGTTCCTCCATTTCACAAGTAAACAACCTTTGAATATTCCCTTTTACCTTCTCAAGAGTCTCACCAAAATGGCTTCCAAATTTTAAGCCAAGCCTCACATAGCTAGAAATAGTTTTTTTCACCATGGTCTGATCAAATTGATAGTTCTAGAAGATCTCAATAGGAGAAACAAAACTTTGGATTATCTCTTGTTTTGGGGAGAGTTTGGAAAAGAAATCCAACCCAAGAAAGGAGGAGCTCCCTCACAATAATTGACTTCCCCAAATACCAGTAAGAGAAAAAGAAGAGCACTGTCTCCTATAGAATCTGCCACAAAATCCTCTCCATCAAAATCAAAGAAAGAAAAGAAGAAGTTAGAGTTTGGGAAGTAGGCATAGGACCAAGGAAAAATTGCAACAACAAATGTCCTAAACCTACCATATTGTGATTTTGATTCATAACCCTTAGCTGTAGAAATGGAAACAAAGCCATTAGTTGTAGAAGTGGAAAACCCTGAAGAAGATGGAAAACCATCAAAGAAGAAGGTCAACAAACAAACTAAGGTCAATAAAATGAAAGAGGAAATTGTTGAGTTCAAGGTATTATATAAAGACACCTAAAGAAAGAAAATGAGACTCTTAAGAAATGTTCCCTCAAAATTGGATCTGAATTAGATAAATTGGCCATCAAGTATGAAACTACAAACCACAAGAACAAGAAGCTTCTCAAACAGAATGGTAGATTGAAGAACATGAAAAAGGCGTTGAGGTTTAAGATTGTTCACAAAAATCACAAACCCAAAACTCACCTTAGGCTTGATACCCTAGCTAAAGATGTCCATGGTATGAGATGAGGTGATAATAAAATATGAAGCAAGGTCAAGGGGAAACTCAACCATTTTTGACTAAGTTCGGAGCAGTTACAGGTTTATTCATCTAAGAACCATTCCAAAATCCATCATTATCTGTCGAAAATCATGCCTAGGATATTGACAACTAAATACACTCTATTGTGGCCTCTTAGCTGCCAAAAGTTCTGTTATCAGTATAGAACACATAGATGTAATCGGGACAAATAGATTTTTCAATGATCTCTAAGATTTCCAGGATGATTTTCCAATGCCAATACATCTCCAAGATGTTGCTGTCAAGGTTAATATCGAATTATATTTGGTTTTTTAAGAAAGTTAAAGTTTATTTCTTTTCTTGGGATTGTGTTTTACTTTCCCTACCTTTTGGATCATAGTTGGCAGTAAGCTATTTCTAGTTTTACCCTTTTAGTGGTAAAAATCCATATATTGTAATAGACTAAGGATATATGGTACGCTTTTGGAGATGAGATCAGGTCTCTATTTTGATTTTGTATTAATTAGGTATTTGCAGAAAATATCTATAAATAGTTAAGGAGGAGATCTAATCCCCTAGTTTGTAGGATCTGGATGTAATTATAAGTTATAAAAGGTAGAATTCCATATGGGATAAGGGTTATACCTGAAGGGAAGTATGACATGGAAATATCACCATCCATTGTAAAGATGATTCAGTAGGTTGTAAGTGAATTTTTGGGATGAATACACATAATTTTTGTTTCTAGATTCTTGTGTCATGATCATGTGGTGAAGTGATTCTTGATGTAACTTGTTATTCTATTGTTTCACATACTATTTATTTCTGTATTGTTTATGAGAAGATTATGTTCAGGATTTGTTCTCAACACCCCATACTAGCTTAAAACAATATTTATGTTTTCTTCCAAGTTTGAATGTAGAATTCAGATAAGCTCTAGTCCGCATTTGGATTAAACCCTAATCTGTTATTTGTTTCCATATCACAAACTATAAGGATCCACTGAAATGATTGCCTTTCCTGGTTACATATGATTTTAGTTATTCCCTCATTTTACAGCTTTAACCTTTGACTCCATTTTGCCCAATGGTCCTCTTCTGTTGTCCCAACCAAAAACTCAAAAACAAACCTTCTATCCTCATACCTAGCCTAATATTCAATTCAAACAAAGTTAAATCATACAAAGAGATACCCCTTTGAGTCTTGGAGGGATAGATCTTTGACTCAAAGTGGTTTTTTGGTTACCTCTGTCAATTTCTCCTTCAACCTGAGAAGTTACAGAGTGTTAACATAATGATGACCATACTAGGGACTTCTCAAGGAAAGCATATCAAGTTTCCATATCTGATTACTGATGGTGGACAATGACCAGACACAAGAAGGATGATATCATTCACCTAGCGACTCAAATATCCATATCAATTCCTATTCGAAGACTCCACTAGAGGAAGAACCCAAAACATGACAAAGCAATCTGGAAAGATCAGGTATTCAAGTTCAAATTGTATTCAAGACATTGTTATCTTTATCTATAATTATTTTCTCTCCTATTATAATACTGGTCAAGGGTATATTTATGAAATTCATAATGATCAGTTTCAAGTTGAAGAGCCTCAAAGGATTCAGCCTTTACCTATAGATCTGGTACACACTCTAATATCCATAGATAGCCCAGTGAGACACAAAACGCATGCTTGATGTCCTACCATTTTTGAAATTTCAGCTAGCTATAAGCCCCTTGCTTTACCTTCTATGCCTAAACAAATCCTAGACAAATACAAGCCCCTAGATTTGTCTCCTATTCTCCATGACCTCCATGCCAATTACACCAATAATATGCCTAGGTTTGATGGAGAAAATGTGAAGATCACTACTGAAAATCATATCCAAAGTATTGAGGATTTTCTCGATCTATTTGAGGTGGAATATGATGATGTCTGCATCATAATGTTTTCCCTATAATTGCAAGGTAAAGTTAAAAATTGGTTTAAGAATCTTCCAACTACAAGCATTGACAATTTTCATCAATTTACGCAAGTTTTCCTAGATAGATGGATGATCATGGGAAATGTCTTTATCATCCTAGAATAGTATGACCACTTGAAAAGACATTTGGGAGAGACAGTGAAATGTTTTTCAGCTAGGTTCAATAAGGTGTATCATTCAATGCCTGTTGATATAAGGCCACCCCTAGGATTAGCTCACTGGAATTACCATGATGCTTTTGATCCAGAGATGGCTTTCCAATTAAGAGAAATGAACACTGCAACCCTTGAAGAAATGAAAAATGTTGTAGTTGATGTGGAAGCTAACCTGTTGAATAGAAAGGAAATATTGAAAGCATTGATGAAAGACAGAAAAAAAAATGAACATCCGATATCTTCAGAAATGAAATTAGATATTTTGACTAACACAGTAAATGAAGTAATGCATAATATTAGTAGAAAAGGGGAACTTGATATTTGAAAACCTTATGTTCCATTAGTGCCAGAAAGGACAAAGATCAAGGTCCCCAAGCTTTTTCCAATTCAACCTCAGTATTCTGATCCACCCAATGATTACTTCATGTATTCAATCCATGACATAACCAAAGATGAAGTTCAAAATTAGATGGTGATAAAAAACCCTCCTGAGATGATGTGCATGTGCGATGACCTTGCATATGTATATGATGATTATATGGTCAATATTGAGGCTGATTTTTCAAACCAACTAGTATTATCTTCATGGGAAGAAGAAGCCAGATTATCACAATGCAAAGATGGCAATCAAACCCTGCATACTAGGCAACATTGCAAGAGGGAAAATGCAAAAAAATTTCAAGAAAGTGAAAATTGCTTGCCCCTATGTTTTGCCTCACTCCTAAGAGAACATTGCAAGAATATTGTAAATAGTAAGAATGAGGAATGTTTTGATGAACTGGTTGAGGAAAACAGGGATGATATAGAACCTTCTTCAGATCCATAGGTGCAACCCTTGAATCTTTTTGAATGTCAAACCTTAGATGAAATCATAGAGCCTGGGACAGGTGATGAGCTAGTCCATTTTGATTCCCTTCCCTTATGCTTTAGTTCATTTCAAGGTAAAGATAAAAATTGGTTTAAGAATCTTCCAGCTGCAAGCATTGGAAATTTTCATCAATTTATGCAAGTTTTACTAGATATATGGGTGATCATGGGAAATTTCTTTCTCATCCTAGAAGAGTATGACCACTCGAAAAGACAACGGAGAGAAACAGTGTGACATTTTTCAGCTAGGCTCAATAAGGTGTATCATTCAATGCCTGCTGATATAAGGACACCCCTAGGATTATCTCACTTGCATTACCCTGATGCTTTCGATCCGGAGATGGATTTACAATTAAGAGAAAGGAACACTGCAACCCTTGACGAAATGAAAAATGTTTCAGTTGATGTGGAAGCTAAACTACTGAACAAAAAGGCAAGATTGAAAGCATTGATGAAAGATAGAATAGAAAAGGATCATCTGATATCTTCAAAAATGAAATTATATATTCTGACTAACACAATAAATCAAGTAATGCATAATATTAGTAGAAAAAAGGAACTTGTTGTTCAGAAACCTTATGTCCCATTAGGGCCAGAAAGGACAAAGATCAAGGTCCCCAAGCTTTTTCCAATTCAGCCTTAGTATTCTGATCCACCCAATTATTACTTCATTTATTCAATCCATGACATAGCCAAAGATGAAGTTCAAAATCAGATGGTGATAAAAAAAACCTCCTGAGATGATGTGCATGTTTGATGACCTTGCATATGTATATGACGATTATATGGTCGATATTGAGGCTGATTGTTCAAACCAACCAACGTTATCTTGATGGGAAGAAGAAGCCAAATTATCACAATGATAATATGACAATCGAACCCTACATACTAGGAAATATTGCAAGAAGGAAAATGCAGACAATTTTCAAGAAAGTGAAAATTTCCTACCCATGTGTTTTGCCTCACTCCTGAGAGAACATTGCAAGAAGATTGTAAATAGTAAGAATGAGGAGTTTTTTTATGATGCCTGCATCATAATGTTTTCCCTATCATTGCAAGGTAAAGTTAAAAATTGGTTTAAGAATCTTCCAGCTGCAAGCATTGACAATTTTCATCAATTTACGCAAGTTTTCCTGGATAGATAGGTGATCATGGGAAATATCTTTCTCATCCTAGAAGAGTATGACCACTTGAAAAGACAGTTGGGAGAGATAGTGAAACATGGTTCAATAAGGTGTATCATTCAATGCTTGCTGATATAAGTCCACCCTCAGGATTAGCTCACTTGCATTACCCTGATGCTTTTGATCCAGAGATGGCTTTCCAATTAAGAGAAAGGAAAACTGAAACCCTTGAAGAAATGAAAAATGTTGCAGTTGACATGGAAGCTAACCTGCTAAACAGAAATGCAATATTGAAAGCATTGATGAAAGACAGAATAGAAAAGGAACATCTGATATCTTTAGAAATGAAATTATATATTCTGACTAACACAATAAATGAAGTAATGCATAATATTAGTAGAAAAGAGGAACTTTCTATTCAAAAACCTTATGTTCCATTAGTTCCAGAAAGGAAAAAGATCAAGGTCCCCAATATTTTTTTAGTTTAGCCTCAATATTCTGATACACCCAATGATTAATTCATGTATTCAATCCACGACATAGCCAAAGATGAAGTTCAAAATCAGATGGTGATAAAAAAAAATCCTGAGATGATTTCCATGTTTGATGAACTTGCATATGTATATGATGATTATATGGTCGATATTGAGGATGATTGTTCAAACCAACCACCATTATCTTCATGGGAAGAAGAAGCCAAATTATCACAATGAAAAGATGACAATCGAACCCTGCATACTAGGAAAGATTGCAAGAAGGAAAATGTAGAGAATTTTCAAGAAAGTGCAAACTGTTTTCCCTTGTGTTTTTCCTCAATCCTGATAGAACATTGCAAGAAGATTGTAAATATTAAGAATGAGGACTGTTTTGATGAACCAGTCGAGGAAAACATGGATGATATAGAACCTTCTTCAGATCCATAGGTTCAACCCTTGAATATTTTTGAATGTCAAACCTTAGATGAAATCATAGAGCCTAGGATAGGTGATGATCTGATCCATTTTGATTCCCTTCCCTTATGCTTTAGTTCATTTCATATTGCGAGAGGTAATAATTGTCATATTCTGGTTGAGAATCATAGTGTAAGCCATGAAGTTCCAATAGAAACAATGTCACAATCATCTAAAGTGCTTTATGACCCAATAGTTGATATGATGGATAGTTTGTGTTTTCAAAGTCAGGCTTCATTTATCCCTAATGATTTAAAAAATTGTTATGATATGGATATGATCAGACAGTTTGCCCCAAGTCCTGGCTCACTAGAAATATCATTACAAAACTCATCAGATAAAGTGCAAGCATGTCCTGAAGTGTTTGAAGACATGGAAAACACACGTGCAACACCAGGTAAGGAAGTTGAATTGACTAACTCATAAAACCAAGAAATAGGTCAAGTCTATCTTGATCCTATAGATATATATGCAGAGAAAATTTTTATCACAGAGCCACAATAAATTTCCAGTATTTGTCAGGTTCATCAAGCTCCCTATGATGATGACCAGGCTCACAATCATTTTCAAATACCATTGACATATCTATTTCTGAGTTGGGTGAAACACATTGAAAGGGCCAAGGTGCCAAATCCAACATTTGATTGGTCATACTGGATATTTCATATTCATTAAGATCAAGCATTCTCAGGTTAGAATAGGATATATGTACACATAAATAAGATCGTTAGATCATTTTTTTTTAATTATCAGACTTACAGTATGCAAATAAGCTTGTCAGGCAAGCACGTGGTCTATTTTATTTTTGTTTACTTCAAAACACAGTCAACATCAGAATGAATAATCAACTAGTTTCCAGTCACTACATTGAAGGACATATCAAGATACAGGTTGTGGGATCAACCCGATGGATAAGGCACTGAATTACGAATCCAAAGATCTTAGATTCTTGTCACCTCCTCAGGAGCTTCCATCCCCATTTGGAGCCTATGTTAGGGTCTTATAGTGTATCCTTTTGTTCTCCAGTTACCTATTTGGGAATTTTCTCTGATCATTTTGAGAATGTTTTCATGATAAGATGCTCAAGAGTAATGGTCCAGTGGTCTATATTGTGTTTCAAAGAGATGTCCAAGTATATCCAAAGTTGGTAAGTGGTAAGTTGGAATTATGATGCATAACTATGAGTCTTTGAAGGTTTAGAGTGGCTCAATCATTGGATTTCATGAATTTGGTTATATTTTAATTGTGGCATAAAAGTTTACTTTTGGTAGCTAAAAGAGAAAATCTTATAGCTGTTAGCTACCAAAAGTAAAAAAAATCGATAGCTAAATGGCTTATTCACGTCTATCGTTAGTTGCCAAAATTATCGAATACATCAAGGGTTTAAAAGAGTCTTTTCATTCCCAAATTGACCATTGTACGCAATCATCATTTGTGTTTATGCTGCCTAAACTGTTTTTAGTCATCATTCATCCAATCCTCATAAAGAATGATCATTTGTTGATCCTTGGTCTAGATCAAGTAATCATAACACTAAATCGTGCCCACCCATGTCAATTGATCCTGAAAAAATGGTCATGAGACTTCCCCTGATTTGAATTGGTCGATGGGTGGTTTCTGATTGTTTTAAAGCTGCCCACAGGTGCTCAAGATTTCATCCTTTGACTCTATCATCGTTTATTATTGTTCTACCCCACCTTCATTCTCATTTGATTTCATCATTCATATTCACATACCCCGACCACTTTGTAATTTTCAGAGTTACTTTTAAGCGTTTTTCAGGAAATCGGGTGATGAAGAGATCAATAGGAGGTACCCTTCTGAGGAAGGAATTTCAGGATACCTCATATATTGAGGCACATCCCGAGGCTTGTGAACTATTCAAGGAGGATGGATGCTATAAGTTCTGTCATAAGCTCCAGGGGTACCATCAGGGTATTGCAAAAGATTTTGCCAAGGGTTTTGATGGATTTAAGGTTCATCTTGGTCCTGTGGTAATGCATATTGATGAGGCCAGTGTTGTAGCAGCTACATAAATTCTTGGTTAAAGATAAAGGTGGTTTAAGACTACCTCAATCAAAGAAGTCGATTTTAGGTCATTCCTCAAGGAATATCATCAACATATGAAGTGGAAAAAGGATATCCCTAGGAGCTATTTGGAAGAGAAATGGAAAACTTTGCTAAAGATGATTCAGGTCTACATCACGTGTGAGGGGATGTATGGAAGAACCATGCTCTACCAATTTAGACTGCTCCTCCATTTTACAGGTAATAAGCCTTTGAATATGCCATTTTACCTTCTCAAGAGTCTCACCAAAATGGATTCCAAAGTTCAATCCAAGCCTCAAACAACTAGCAATAGTTTGTTTCACCATGGTCTGATCAAATTGATAGTTCTAGAAGATATCAGTAGGAGAAACAAAACTTGGGATTATCTCTTGTTTTGGGGAGAGTTTGGACAATAAGTCCAACGCAAGAAAGGAGGAACTCCCTCACAATAATTAACTTCCCCAAATACCAGTAAGAGAAAAAGAAGAGCATTGTCTCCTGTAGAAGTTGCCACAAAAGCCTCTCCATCAAAATCAAAGAACCCTTAGCTGTAGAAATGCAAGCAAAGACATCAACTGTAGAAGTGGAAAACCCTGAAGAAGTTGGAAAAGCATCAAAGAAGAAGGTCAACAAACAAACTAAGGTCCATCAACTGAAAGACAAAATTGCTAAGTTCAAGGTATTAGAAAGACACCTGAAGAAAGAGAATGAGACTCTTAGGAAATCTTCCCTCAAAATTGGATCTGCATGAGATAAGTTGGCCATCAAGTATGAAAATACAAAACACAAGAACAAGAAGCTTCTCAAGCATAATGGCAGATTGAAGAACATGAACAAGGTGTTGAGGATTAATATTGCTCAAAAAAATCTCAAACCCATAGCTCACCTCAGACTTGATACCCTGACTGAAGATACCTTTGGTATGAGATGAGGTGATTATAAAAGATGAAAAAGGGTCAAGGGCAAACTCAACCATCTTTTACTAAGTTTAGAGAAGTTACAGGTTTTGTCAGCTAAGAACCATTCCAAAATTCATCATTAGCTACCAAAAATCGTGCCCAGGATATTGACAACTAAATACAATGTGTTTTGGCCTCTTAGTTGCCGAAAGTTCTGTTACCAACAGAAAACACAGAGATGTCCACAGATCAGGACAAATAGATTTCTCAATGATATCCAAGATTTCCAGGATGATTTTCCAATGCCAATACATCTCCAAGATGTTGTTGTCATGGTTAATATCGAATTATATTTGGTTTCTTAAGAAAGTCAAAGTTTATCTCTTTTCTTGGTATTGTGTTTTAGTTTCCCTACCTTTTGGATCATAGTCAACAGGAAGCTATTTTGATTTTTACCCTTTCAGTGGTAAAAATTCATATATTGTAATAGACTAAGGATATATGGTACGATTTTGGAGATGAGATTAAATTTGTATTTTGATATTGTATTAATTAGGTATTTGCAGAAAATATCTATAAACAGTTAAGGAGGAGATTTGATCCCCTAGTTTGTAGGATCTGGATGTAATTAGAAGTTATAAAAGGTAGAATTCCATATTGGATAAGGGTTATAACTAAAGGGAAGGATGGCATGGAAATACCACCATGCATTGTAAAGATGATTCAGCAGGTTGTAAGTGACTTTTTGGGATGAATACAAAGACTTTTTTTTCCAGATTCTTGTGTCATGATCATGTGGTGAAGTAATTCTTGATGTAACTTGTTATTCTATTGTTTCACATACTGTTTCTTTCTGTATTGTTTATGAGAATATTATGTTCAAGATTTGTTCTCAACACCCTATACTAGCTTAAAACAATATTTATGTTTTCTTCCAAGTTTGAATGTAGAATTCAGATAGGGTTTGCTCTGCATTTGGATTGAACCCTAATCTATTCTTCTTTTCCATATCACAAACTATAATGATCCACTGACATGATTTCCTTGCTTGGTTACATATGATTTTAGTTATTCCCTCATTTTACAGCTTTGACCTTTGAATCCAATTTTCCCAATGGTCCTCTTCTATTGTCCCAACCAAAAAAAAAAAAAAAAAAACCTTCTATCCTCATACCTAGCCTAATATTCAATTCAAACAAAGTTAAATCATACAAAGAGATCCCT
>JASDQU010508501.1:0-12887 GCA_032191745.1 Picea mariana | reverse complement strand
CTTTAAAAAATAATTTAGTTATAAAAATAAAAAAATGATATTTTATATTATTAAGGGTTGATCATGTTAAAATGAAATGGTCATGATACCATTACCTTTAATTATCATAATTCTTACTTTATTTTCTTAAAATTTAACTTTTGAATTACTATCTCAAGTTTTCATATAACGATTATATTAGCTTACATATTTCAATAAAATTTAAAGAAATTTGAATTTTATGGTCTCAAACTTCCATATAACCATTAATTTTTATAAATATTTTAATAAAATCTAGATATTTATTTTAATTTTAAACATATATTTAAAAAAAATAAAATTTAATTATTAAAATTAAAACGATTTTTTTTTATAATACTTTTATTTATGAATAATTTCATTATTATAAAATTTATCTTAATTTTATGGTAAGTGTGAGTAAAAATCAAAATTTATTTTTTAAATTTAAATTTCAAATAAAATTAACAAAATTTGAAAATAAGAATAGTTGATTTTAAGTTTTAAAAAAACTTTACTGTGTACTTTTGATTATAACTTTTTATTGATGTCTAATAAACTTTCTTATCTATTTAAACTTGGTTGTATTTTTTGGGTGATATCTGATAAACTTTGAATGGGATAAAAAAAATTGTATTTATTATTATTATATTTTGCATGTTTGTATTAGTAATATATTAATTGAATTTAAAATGTGTGATATATTAAATTATAGTGATAGGTATTTTTTATTTTGAAAATATGAGGGAGGGTGTAAGATTGGTTGGTGGGATACACCCAATAATTGTCTTCCTTTAATATTTATCCTTTAATAAATTAGTTATTCAACTATTAATTAGTGATGAGAGATTTTTTTGATGGATGATGATCCCTATCAACTATCTAGCATTATCTAAAAACATTATTTCCAAATATTAAATTATTAATATTAAATATTAATATTGTACAATTTAATAACATAAAATTATTAAAGGATGTTCAATCCATTTTTTTTTAAACTTTGTTAAATATAAATTTTGTTCTCTTTTATGAGGTGATATCTAATAAACTTGGAATGGGATAATAAGTGTGTTTATTATTATTATATTTTGTATCTTTGTGTTTATTATTATTCATTTTTACAAAAATGTCTAGGTGTGGGTTGGCAGACTCACGGGTTCACATTTATAGTCATGCTTCTCTATCACGAGTCCTACTAACAACTTCCTCATTTCATACTTAGTCACTTTTATTATTATTATATTTTGTATCTTCTCATTCCATACTTAACCACTTTATTATTATTATTATTATTATTATATTTTGTATCTTTGTGCTTATTATTATTCATTTTTTATGAAAATGTCTATGTGTGGGTTAGCGGACTCATGGGTTCACATTTATAACATTTGTAGTCATGATTTTGTATCACTAGTCCAATCGACGACTTCCTCATTCCATACTTAGCCACTTTTTGGATTGTAGGTTCCTAGGATGGCGGGCTCAAAATTGTGCTTTATTGTTATGTGTCCTCCAAGCAACACCCAATGTTCTGCGATATACAAATTGACAAGAAGAGTCCTGGGTTGGTGGGCTCAAGATTGCACTTATATTATAATTTTTTTAAAAGCCTTAAAAAGTAATTTAGTTATAAAAATAAAAAAGGTTATTTTATATTATTAAGGGTTGATCTTGTAAAATGAAATGTTCATGCTACCATTAACTTTAATTATTGTAATTCTTACTTTATTAATCAGAGAACTCACGCACAAAGAGACACAAAGAACATACAAAACAACTTGTCTATTGCATTAGAGGCATGGGTATTTATATAGTGGTGAGATGAGCTCCACCATTGATTAGTTTCAAGATCAATGGTTGGAATTGCTTCTTCTAGATGTTTCTGGTTCTTTCAAGGGTTTACTGAAGTCGGTGCAGTCGGTGCATTTATTGCAAGCTTATCTACTCGACTGGTTGTTTAATTAATTTCTAACACTCCCCCTTAATTAAACAACCTTTACAACACCGATCTTATCTCTACATATTACAAACTTAGCCTTCCCAAGAGGCTTTGTAAATATATCTATAGCATTATCATTTGTGTTGAAATACAATACATCAATTTCATTTGACTGTTTTTCTCTTACAAAATGATAGTGTGTCTCAATATGATTTGACCTAGCATGATACACTGGGTTGTTTGCTAGTTTGATGGAACTTTGGTTGTCACATTGGATGATTGTTGGTACTTTTTGTTTTTCTCCAACATCTTCAAGTATCCTCTTTAGCCAAATCGCTTCATAGGTGGCATTGTATAATGCTTTGTACTCAGCTTCAGTGGATGACAAAGAAATAGTTGGTTGTTTCTTACTACTCCAAGATACGATCCTTGATCCAATACTGAATGCATATCATGTAGTAGACTTCTTGTCATCTGGATCTCCTGCCCAATCAAAATCTGATAAACCTGTCAACTCAACATCAAAATCATTAGTATACTCAATACCAAAATCAATAGTCCCTTTCAAATATCGAAAGACTCTCTTTGCAGCTTTCCAATGATTCTCATGAGGCTTATCCATAAATTGGCTAAGAATGGTAACTGAATATACAATATTTGGCCTGGTTGTGGTGAGATAATTTAGACTTCCCACCAATTGTCAATACAAAGTACCATTCACTTCTTTTGAGTCATCATTATTGTTGAGCTTGACATTTTGTTCTAATGGAGTAGATATTGACTTACATGTGTTCATATTAAACCTCCTGAGTACCTCCTTTGTATATTTGCTTTGTGTGATTAAGGTCTAATGCAGGGGCATCACCAACAACAAGCGAGCATGGGGGCAAGTGCCAACACATTTTGGCACATGATAAATTGTTTGAAATGTTTTGAAGTTGGATGCACCAAAATTAAATGTAATAGTTAAGAAAGGGCGTACTTCTTGACTGTAATCAGACCTTGAGCGTCCCACTCTCGTCTAAAGGACTAAGAGGCATTTATGCTAGCAAGTGTAAGTAGGTAGCTTTGAATTCTTAGATTAGACAGTTTTAGGAGCCAGAGGGAAAACGGATATAGACACCCCCACTTATATCATTGTAACATTAGCAGCATAATCAATCAAGAGAGCACAGAGAAGAAGAAGTAGAGAGTTGTGTAGAGTAAAACCCATGTACAGAAGTTCTGGATTAATACAAAGATTTTTAGTTCAGACTCATGGTGTCCAATTGCTTTCTGTGTTGCACATGTTGATTGATATATGATTGTTTACTCTCTGTTATGCATTTTCTTTGATACGTGAATGTGTGATTTCATATTGAATTTCTGAAATCAGAAGAGAGGGAGAGTAAAGAATGAGTTTCAATTGTTTCTCTGTCTAAGCAAGAGTTTTCCTGCAAGGAGTGCAGTGAAATTGTCCGCAAGGTGTGCGTTGACAAAAGTCATAGTTTGTCTCTGTAATCTCAGGAGGGATAACGTTGTTCTCATTCTCATAGAAGTGAAATTCAAGCACAGGAGCCATGCAAGGAGTGTGCAGGATGAGTGAAGTCTCAGTGTTTGTAACCTAAGAAAAACTGTTGAAAGATTGCTATCGCAGGGAGTGCACAGAGTCGAAGAAATTCAAATACTTAGAAGTATTTGAATAATTTCCGCAAGGAGTCCGTGCAAGAGTCTTTTTGAATACTCGAGTTATGGAGAAATCTCAGGAGGGATAGAATCTTTGAAGCTGTCGAAGAAAATATCAAGACGGCTAGTGCCTTGAAGTATTGGAAGGAGGCACATCGACGTTGTTTTCCTGGTGGGAAAGTTTCGTGAAGGCATACTTGTTCATTTCACAAGAATTGTCAAAGAGGCATTGGACGGTCAAAATTCTTTGTGGAGAATTCACAAAGTCTCGAGAGACATAGGATCATGCAGAGGAGTAGGGGAGTTATGGTTTAAAACCTTTGCATCCATATTCGTGAGGTCGTGAAAGGAGAAGTCTCGAAGGGGCGAAAGGGTTTGTGTGGGCTAGTTATTGGTGAATCACATCAATAAGGCATGAAGTTCCATCGTGGGACCCACGTTGACGACGTGTCGGTATTTCAACATTTTGACATATCATTGGATAAGAGGTCGAGAATTTTTTCTCGAAAGTCCTGAAGTCATGAAACCGCAAAAGAATCTGAGTCGTCCGTAAGAAGGAGGATACGTGTTGCGAAATCACCCATATCAGGGTTTCATACATCGAAGGTCAGAAAGGGAAGCCCTTCAACTTCGTGAGTGGAAAATTCATGAGAAAATCATAGTTGTCCATCGAAGAAAGACAGGTTGTAGAGATCTAGGGATCTCACGAACTCAGAGGTTCACAGGGTGAGAGCCTAATATTTTGGTGCTCCAAGTTGCGAAGTTGCTAAATCGTGAGGATAGACATTGGATCTAGGTTACAAGAGGACCATTGGATGAGGAACCCCATTGTATTTCACGCATTTAGGTTTTCGAAGGTTGAAAGGAGTTTTTTTCGACATCTGAAGTCATGAAGTGTCGAAATTCGGGCAAGAGGGACACGTGGCAGAACCAAGAAGTGGGCTCGGGAAGTAGACCAGTGGACACACGTCACCTAGTGAAGAATTCAACACCTATTGACCTCTCTCATCTCAGGGATTCATGAGATAAGGGAACGAGAATTCAACCCTTTGGCTCACGAAGTCGCGAGTAGCAAGAACACAATAAGAAAAGTCAACATCACTTCTCAAAATTTCATGGAGGGAAGGTACCAAGGTTGCACACTCGAAATCGTGAAGCGATGAATAGCGAAAGGTGCTAGCACTTAGCCTAGCCAGCAGTCACACAAGGAAGACGCTGATAGAGAAAGACCCATACCCGTATCGTCATTTCGGGTATCGTGATATTGGAAAGGAAGAGTCGAGAGTCTCGACTCGCGAACTCGCGAGTTGCGAGTTGCAATAAGCGCCTTTGGAATTGGGCCTTGTTCATAGCGTTGTGGTCGCACGAGAAGGCGGAGCTCACACCTAGAGCTATTTTCATAGGGGAGCTTTCGAAAGGACCTGTGGATCTATCGAATTGAGATTCCAGTGAGGAATCGAAAGAGCTGATCCACCTCAAGGGAGATAAAGAACAACCCTGTGAATGGATATTGGCCCAAGGGTTGATAGGTCTGCGTCAAGTGGTATTAGAGATTGACTCTGTTTGTATACTTTAGACAAGGAAATTGAGAAAGAAAATCTCATCCATGCCACCGAGAAGAAGAGACAGACAAACACCCAATCCACCAGAGGATAGGGAAACGCTAGAAGGAAGGGGTAGAAAAGTGAAAAATCTAGCCATGGAAAGAGAGATGCATGACCTACGTGCCAAAGTTGTGGACATCGAAATAAAGTAGAGGTGCACAGCTGGTGTTGGAGATGTCAGTGATTCTGAAAGTGAAAATGAAGCTGGACATGAAGGAGAAGAAGCCACAACAGAAGATGCAACAAATGAATGCCTGATTAGGGTTGTTGCAAGAATAGGTGCTAGAGTAAAAATGGATATTCCAGTATATGAAGGAAATATGGATGCTAAAGATCTTCTAGATTGGATTAGAGTTTTGGACACATATTTTGACTATGAAGATGTCGAAGAGGACAAAAAGGTCAAACATGTTGTCACAAGATTGAAAGGACATGCAACATTGTGGTGGGATGAGCTACAAGCCAACAGACGCTGCAAAGGCAAGAAAAAAATCAAGAGTTGGGATAAGATGATTGCGAAGATGAAGGCGAAATTCATTCCCAGGGATTACCAAATTACTTTGTTTCATAGAATGCAAAATTTGAGACAGAAACTGATGTCAGTAAAGGAGTACACTGAAGAATTCTATAGACTGAACATCAGAGGAGGTCATCAGAAAAGCGATGATGAAAAAGTTGCCAGGTATGTGAATGGTCTGATATACGACATTCAGNAGTTGGGATAAGATGATTGCGAAGATGAAGGCGAAATTCATTCCCAGGGATTACCAAATTACTTTGTTTCATAGAATGCAAAATTTGAGACAGAAACTGATGTCAGTAAAGGAGTACACTGAAGAATTCTATAGACTGAACATTAGAGCAGGTCATCAGAAAAGCGATGATGAAAAAGTTGCCAGGTATGTGAATGGTCTGAGATACGACATTCAGGATGAGATGAGCATGATGACCATATGAATGGTGGAAGATGCTTATCATATGGATCTAAAAGCTGAAGAGAATTTGAGCTGAAAACAAGGTCAAAGAGGCCGAGGCAGAAGTCAACCTAGATGCAAATCAGTTGCCTAGTATAGAAATTAGAAACCCAAGGAAGAGTGGAAGAAACCTCATATTCAAACTAATAGAGGTGGACGCTCACAGAGAGGTCAGTATGGTGATGGAAACATTTTTCCTTGTACTAGAGGTAGAGGAAGAGGAAGAGGTGGAGTGGTGAAATGCTTCACATGTGGAAAGAATGGACACAAGTCTTATGAATGTCCAAATAAGAAGAAAAAAGGTGGTGAAACTCACATTGTCGAAGCACAAAGGTGGAATGTTGAGGCAGACCATGTTGAAGGTGGAAGATTGTTGATGATGGGGAAAGTTCTCTTAACACCAGAGAAGGAGGTGGAGAGTTCGGTCCAAAGGAATAGACTTTTTTGGACCGCTTGCAAGACCGAAGACTGGGCATGCAAAGTCATCGTGGATAGTGGTAGCACAGATAATATCATTTCTATAGAGATGGTAGAAATTCTGGAGCTAGAGACGATTGAACATCCAAGTCCATACAGAGTTTCGTGGCTACAAAAAGGACATCAGGTAAATGTCACTAGACAATGTTTAGTTGAGTTTAAAATAGGTGTGTATAAGGATGAAATACTCTATGATGTTCTTCCCATGGATGTTTGTCATCTATTGCTGGGTAGACCGTGGCAATATGACAGGAATGTGATTCATGATGGGAGGAAAAAAACATACACCCTAGAGAAGAATGGGAGAACTCGCATGTTGCTTCCAATAAAAGATAAGGAGGTGAAACCTAAAATAAACAACACTTTACTTCTCATGAGTGGGAAGGAACTTCTTACAGAGGTTAAGAAGAAGGAGGAACCATAATTCATTGTGGTCAGGAAGCCTAAAATTGTTTTAACCAGTACAAGGGTAGATGATTTACTGGAAGAGGTTTAGAAAGTGTTGGAAGAGTTTGCTGACATAGTAGTGGATGAACTACCTCGTTTGTTGCCACCAATCAGAAGTGAAAGTCATCATATTGATATCATACCTGGAGCTAGTTTACCAAACAAAGAAATGTACAGATTGATCCCGCAGAAGAATGAAGAGGTCAAAAGACAGGTCCAGGATTTAATGGACAAAGGGTTGATTAGAGAAAGCTTGAGTCCATGTGTTGTTCCGACAGTACTCAGTCCGAAGAAAGATGGAGGCTGGAGGATGTGTACTGAATCGAGGGAAATCAACAAGATAACCATCAAGTACATATTTCCATTGCTAAGGATGGATGATTTGATGGATTGCTTAAGTGGGGCCAAATTTTTTTCAAAAATTGATTTGAAAAGTGGATATCACCTGATTCATATGAGAGAAGGTGATGAATGGAAAACAACCTTCAAGACTAATGAAGGGTTGTATGAATTGCTTGTTATTCTGTTTGGCTCAACGAATGCACCAAGTACTTTCATGAGGTTTATGAACGAAGTCCTGAAGGATTTCATTGGAAAATTTGTCATTTTGTATCTTGATGACATACTAATTTTCAGTAAAACAGAGGCAGAGCATTTGAAACATTTGGCTACAATGATGAAGAGGCTACAGAAAGAGAAGTTGTTGATAAACATGAAGAAATCCTTGTTCATGAAGACATATCTCATTTATTTGGGGTTTGTTATTTCTACAGACAAGTTGAGAATGGATCCAGATAAGGTGGAGGTAATTAAGAATTGGCCATTGTCGAAGAGTATATTTGAAGTTCGAAGTTTTCAAGGATTGACTAGTTTCTACAGGATGTTCATCAGAAATTTCAATGGAATTAGTGCACTGATGATGGATACAATGAAGAAAAGACATAAATCTTTTCACTGGACAAAAGAGGCTGAGAAAAGTTTTAATTTGTTGAAGAAGAAAATCACGGAACAACCAATTTTGGTGTTGCCGGATTTCAAAAAGACATTTTAAGTAAAATGTGATGCAAGTGGATTTGCAGTAGGGGTAGTCTTGAGCCAAGAAGACATGCCAATAGCATACTTTAGCAAGAAGTTGAACGAGGCAAAAGTAAAATAATCCACATATGACAAGGAGTTCTATGCTATTATTCAGGCATTGAAGAAATGGAGGCATTACTTAATCCCTAAGGAGTTTGTCTTATACAGCGACAATCATGCTTTGCAATTTGTGACTCAATAGGAGAAGTTGAATCAAAGACATGTTAAATGGGTTGAATACATGCAGAACTTTACTTTTGTAATCAAGAATATTTCTGGAACTGCTAACAAAGTTGTTGATGCTTTCAACAAGAAATGTTTACTTTTGCAGGAGTTTGGAGTCAAAACACTAGGTTTTGATGATCTCAGGGACATGTATAGAGATGATCCAGATTTTAAAGAGGCATATGAAGCAGCTGAGAATCCAATTCTTAGGGACAGAAACCAATGGATAGAATACATGATCCAGGAAGGATTATTGTTTAAGGGTAATCAACTTTGTATTCCAAAATGCTCCATGAGGGAGAATTTGCTAAAGGAGAAACATAGTGGAGGATTGGTCGGGCATTTCATTCATGAAAAGATGTTCTCAAAATTAAATGAGTCATATTTTTGGCCAGGAATGAGATCAGACGTTCAAATATTTGTGGATAGATGTAGAATTTGTCAACATTCAAAAGGGAAGAGGCAGAATGCAGGATTTTATCAATTGTTACCCATACTTGACAGGCCGTGGGGTGCAGTCAGCATGGACTTCATATTGGGGTTGCCAAGAGCACAAAGAGGGTTTGACTCAATCTTTGTAGTGGTAGATAGATTTTCTAAGATGACACATTTTATATTGTGTCAGAAAACCAATGATGCAACTCACATTGCAAATCTATTTTTCAAAGAGGTCATTCGACTTCACGGCTTACCAAGGATCAAGACACCAAGTTCGTGGGACACTTTTGGAGAACCTTATGGAAAAAGATGGGAACAAACTTTTCATTCAATTCATCTTATCATCCTCAAACGGATGGAAAGACATAAGTTGAGAACATAAGTTTGGGAGACTTGTTGAGGAGCTTGGTGACCGAACACCACAATCAGTGGGACAATATTCTGCCATAGGAGGAATTTTCATATAACGACTCACTAAACAAAAGCATAGGGTGGAGTCCATTCTATATTTCTTATGGGATGCAACCAAGAGGAGTTTCAAAACTGAGATATTCATAACAAAATTCAACTAGGAGTGCTAGTGCAGAGGATTTCACAGAGGCGATGGAGGAACTTCACAGCCAGGTGAAGGAGTGATTATAGAACTCGAGCCAAGAGAATAAGTGAAGAGTAGATCAACACATGAGAGAACTTCAATTTGAGTTTGGTGATTTGATTCTAGCACATCTGAGAAAGAAAAGTTTCTCGAAGGGGACATATAACAAATTGAAGATGAAGAAGATCGGACCATGTAAGGTCTTAAAGAAATTTGGGGCAAATTCTTATGAGATTGAATTACCCGATGGGATCGAAATTTCTCTGATATTCAATGTCTCGGATTTGTACCCATACAAAGTTGAGGAAGTAGGAACAAGTGATGAACAACTAGAGGTTCAATGGACTAAATAGATGCCAATTGCAGAGAAGCCATAGATGGAAAGCATACTGGACAAAAGAGTTAGCAAAAGGACCAGAAGAAAGGAATATTTTGAATACTTGGTCAAATGGAAGGGACATCCAGTTGAATATGCCAGCTAGGAGAATGAAGTAGAGATCCAAAAGCATGGACAGACTGTGCAAGAGCTCATGGATAGGAGCCCATGAAAATTTTCAAGCGAGGGAGTATGATGCAGGAGCATCACCAACAACAAGCGAGTGTGGGGCCAAGCATCAACGCATTTTGGCACATGATAAATTGTTTGAAATGTTTTGAATTTGGATGTGCCAAACTTAAATGTAATATTTAATAAAGGGTGTACTTCTTGACTGTAATCATACCTTGAGCATCCCACTCTCGTCTGAAGGACTAAGAGGCATTTATGATAGTAAATGTAAGTAGGTATCTTTGAATTCTTAGATTAGACGGTTTTAGGAGCTAGAGGGGAAACGGATATAGACACCCCCACTTGTATCATTGTAACATTAGCCGCATAATCAATCAAGAGAGCATAGAGAAGAAGAAGTAGAGAGCCATGTAGAGTTTGTCTTTGCAAGCTCATGAGGGATAACATTGTTCTCATTCTCATAGAAGTGCAAGTTAAGCACATGAACTGTGCAAGGAGTGCGCAGGTTGAGTGAAGTCGCAGTGTTTGTAACCTGAGAAAAACTGTTGAAAGACTATTATCGCAGGGAGTGCACAGAGTCGAACAAATTCAAATACTTAGAAGTATTTGAAGAATTGCCGCAAGGAGTGCGTGCAGGAGTCTTTTCGAAGACTCGAGTTGTGGAGAAAGCTCAGGAGGGATAGAATCTTCGAAGTTGTCGAAGAAAATCTCAACAAGGATAGTTCCTTGAAGTATTGGAAGGAGGCGCATCGATGTTTTCCTGGTGGGAAAGTTTTGTGAAGGCATACTTGTTCATTTCGCAAGAATTTTCAAAGAGGCATTGGACGGTTGAAATTTTCCGTGGAGAATTCGCGAAGTCCCAAGAGCTGTCAGATCATGCAGAGGAGCAGGGGAGTTACGGTTTAAAACCTTTACATCAAGATTCACGATATCGTGAAAGGCGAAATCCTGAAGGGGAGAAAGGGTTTGTGTGGGCCAGTTATTGGTGAAGCGCATAGGAACTCGATATTTTGGGGTTTTGTGGGTTGAAGAGTTGAAAGTTCAGCATCAGGATTCRTGAAATCGTGAAGTCCGAAACTCTAAAAAGGMAAGAAGTTCCATYGTGGGACCCACGATGAAGACGTGTCGAAATTTTGACATTTCATCATATCGGTGGATAAGAGGTCCAGAATTTTGTCCYGAAAGTCCCAAAGTTGCGAAACTGACAAGAATCTGAGTAGTCCGTTAGAAGGAGGATACRTGTCAMRAAATCACCCATATCAGGRTTTTAGACGTYGGAGGTCAGAAAGGGAAKCCCTTCAACTTCATGAGTGGTGAAGTYGTGASAAAATCATAGTCGTCTATCGAAGGAGGATAGGTGGTAGAGATCTAGGGATCTTGCGAACTCGGAGGTTCGCAGGGTGAGAGCACAAGAGTTGGGTGCTCCAAGTTGCGAAGTMATGAAATCGTGAGGAGACAGTATAGCCATCAGATCAAAGTCATGGGAGGACCRTTGGATCAGGAACCCCATCTCATTTCTTGCATTCGGGGTTTYAGAGGTTGAAAGGAGTTGTTTTCAACATTAGAAGTCACGAAGTGCCAAAAGCTGAGCATRAGGGACATGTGGCAGAACCACGAAGTGGGCCCAAGAAGTAKACCAGTGGACACACGTCACCTAGTGAAGAAGTCAACACCTATTGACCTCTCGTGTCTCAGGGATTCATAAGATAAGGGAACGAGAGTTCAACCCTTCAACTCACAAAGTAGCGAGTTGCAAGAACGCGAGGAGAAAAGTCAACATCGCTTCTCAGAATTTCATGGAGGGAAGGTGCCAAGGTTGGACACTCTAAATCATGAAGTGATGAATAGCGAAAGTTGCTAGCGCTTAGCCTAGACAATGGTCACGCGAGGAAGGCACTGACAGAGGAAGAGCCATACCCGTATTGGCATTTCAGGTATCGCGAGATTGGAAAGTAAGAGTTGGGAGTCTCGACTCACAAACTCGCGAGTTGTGAGTTGCGACAAGCGCCTTTGGAATTGGGCCTTGGTCATAGCGCTGTGGTCGCATGAGAAGACGGAGCTCGCACCTAGAGATGTTTTCATAGGGGAGCTTTCAAAAGGACCTGTGGATCTATTGAATTGAGATTCCAGTGAGGAATCGAAAGAGACGATCCATCTCAAGGGAGATAAAGAATGATCCTGTGAGTGGATCTCGGCTCGAGGGCCGATAGGTCTGCGTCAAGGTCTTACCATTTTCTTTCCATACCTCAAGACCTAAACAATAATGTAAATGTCCAAGATCCTTCATTTCAAACTGTTGTGACAACTTTATTTTGATCTCTTCAATCATCCTAGTAGCACTCCCTATTATGATAAGATTATCCACATATAGAGAAATCAAAGCAATTTGACCATTTCTATCTTTCTTGATATATAGGTTTGGATCACTTTTACTTTTTATAAAGCCTTTTTGAAAGAAAAATGTATCAATTTTCTCATACCAAGACCTAGGTGCCTGTTTAAGTCCACATAAAGATTTCTTCAACTTGCATACAAGATGTTCATTTCCTTTCTTTACAAACCCCTCTGGTTGAACAAGATAAACCCCTTCTTTTAATTCTCCATTCAAAAATGTTGACTTGATATCTAACTAATGAAACTACCAATTGTTCTTGGTAGCCAATGCAATCATTAATCTAATAGTATTCATTTTTTATACAGGAGAAAAAGTGTCTTCATAATCTATCCCTTCTTTTTGTGAATAACCTTTGGAAAACAATATAGCTGTGTATTTGTCTATACTACCATCAACATTAAATTTATATTTGAACAACCATTTTGATCCTATGGGGGTTTTGTTCTCAGGCAATTCTGTCAATTCCCATGTTTCATTTTTAATTATAGAGTCATATTCTTCCTTCATGGCATCCATCCATTCTTTGTGGTCTTTAGCTTGCTCATA
>JASDQU010508500.1:96332-107960 GCA_032191745.1 Picea mariana | reverse complement strand
AAATTTTTTAGTCAGTACCAATAAGGATAAGCTCATCAACATAAAGGACAAGGATTATGATATGGCTTCCTACTTTCTTGGTATAGACATTAGGATTAGAATGGCATCTAGAGAATCCAATGGAATTAACAAGCTATCCATTTTGGCATACCAAGCTTGGGGAGCTTTCTTGAGACCATAAAGAGATTTCTTGAGGTGACAAACAAGGCTAGAGTCATTCTGGACATGGCCAAGAGGTTGTTCCATGTAGATTTCTTCTTCCAAATATCTGTGCAAGAAGGTGGATTTAACATCCATCTAATGGATCTCCCATTTATGTGAGGCAGCAAGGGAAAGAACAAGGCAGATGGAATTCATTTTTACTACAGGGACAAAGGTTTCATTATAGTCAATTCCTTCAACATGGAAAAATCCTTTGGCAACTAACCAATCCTTGTGTCTTTCAACGCTTCCATCTGATGCATACTTAGTTCTGTAGACCCATTTTCATCTAACAAGTTTTCTTCCTTTTGGAAGAGGTACAAGATCCAAAGTATCATTTTCCATTAAAGAACGATACTCTGCAAATGTCTCTGGATCATGAGTTTCTGAAACTTGAGCCAGTTTTTTCTTGTGTTGAACGAACCCATCTAGGAACTGGTGGAGCTGGTGTTGGTTCAGGTTCAAAGGACTCATCTGGAGGAAGGTGAGCAGGGGGAGGTGGATTTTCATCCTCACTTTCATCATCTGTAGAAGAAATCAGATCATAAGAAGGCACAAATGCCTATTAACGGGTGAAAATTAACGCTCGTCAACTAGAGGAGTGGATCCAGTCCGAGGTTGTCTAAATAACCCAAGTCATTTGGGATGATCCACCCTGACGGGTTTAGCGGCTCCATTGGCCGATCTAAGTCCTAGGAAAACGAAAGAAAACTAACTAAAGGAACTAATCTAAATGAAAACAACAATTAAAGAAAACTAATAAACAAATCTGAAATACATATATACAGTCTATTGTCTAACATTATACAACAATAATTCTATGAAATTAAATGTTCAATTATCAACAAAATTAAATCTTAATCACAAATGTACAATATTTACAGATTACAGATTTTAAATGAAAACCTGCTAAAATCATTTGTAAACTATCCTATGACAGCAAAACTATTGTTTTTTTATTTTTTTAATTTTATGAGAAAGAAATAAAATGAAAACTATCTAAGCTGAACAATTAAAATAATGATCCTAACTATAAATATGAACTATATATATCTATCTAAACTACTTAAATAACACTAATAAGTTAACTATTAAATAACAAATAGAAAACTGACCTGAAGTAACGCTTCAGGTCTGTCCTGTATACAATAGTTGATTTAGCTGTTCGGTGGGAGGAAACCCGCACCAGATTCTCCACAAGCTTCTCGTAAACAGGAAGAAGCAATGCTCTTCGAATATAAATGGCAGGACAAACAAGACATTAAAAACGACAACAATCTTATAATTTACAAATCATCGCAGTTAGATAAATCCCTGTGCAAAGATTTGTACAGAACAACCCAATTAACGAAGAAGATAAACTTTTATTCATTTAATTGAAATAGAGTAATTGTTGTACTAAAACTGAGATACATAAGACATGGACATAATTTAAATCACAACGCATTAACCTGTAACAAGTCTTGATATCTAAAGTAGTCAATGACTTAATCACAAATTAAAATGCACAAAACCTGAACGAAAGTGTGATAAATTGAAAGCTAAAGTTGTTACAAAAGATCCACTTCCATTCGAGTCTGTATCATTATAAATCCATAGTATTGTTCTCCCAACAGTGATGAGGGATTCATTACAAAAAAATAACAAGTATTTAAAGGCCACAGGGTAAAACATCCCTATGGGAATTATCAAAAACAATTTACAAAAAAATATGGGAATAATCTCCCAAGTCTCTATTTCTGCCTATGACCAACAACTTAAAACAAAACTATATCACAACAATTATCTTCTAAACTGCCAGAGCATGCCCAATTTGCCATTAAAATTCGTAGGTACCTGTAGGTGGACAAGAATAGACAAGTTTAGATAATGTTTTATTGGTAAAATTAACAAAATTCTAAATTTTAAGACTAGCTATAGAATCTCACGATTCTGTAGCTGATCTAATTTGAAAACAGGACCGTTTTAAATCAATCCAAAACTAAAAGAAATATATCCGAACTATTAAACAAATCTTTAATTGCTAATTTAAAACAAAGCGAATCATTTAAACCAAAACTTCTATGCTAATTGAGAGCAAACGAAATCATGTTTGAATCTATTTCAATCGAAACAGACCCTAAACAAATATCAAGCAAAACTCTGGCAAGAATTCAATATAGACATAATATGTCAATCCAACACTCAACAAAATCGTTTTTAAATCCAAACTAACAAAGCCGTATCGAATCTGTCTTTGATACTAATCCAACTCATACAAATAATTATGCTAATTCAAGGCACGCGGCATTGTTTGCAAATCAAACCCAACAGAAATGAATCGAACTAACTCGGGACCGACACAATCATTTATACTAATGCAAAATCATATCAATCAAAACATAACTACACGATTTTAGCAAACCAATCTTTTGTACAGGTCAAATGCAATCATAATCCAAAACGAAAATATTTATTCAAAATGAAACAGAATCATTTCTTGAATCTATTCGAACAGAACTAAACGAAAGCAAACCCAATCGACTACCCCAATTCAAATGCACAGGATTGTTTCAAAAGAAAACCAAACAGAATAAAAAACAAATCAATCATTTATACTAATCTGAGAACAATAAAATCGCATTAACCAAATCATAGTTGTGTCTGAATTTGGCAAACAAATATTCTGTGCATGATTCATAACGAAATCATTTTTGGTAATTCGAAAATAACATAATCATTTTGAATCTATTAAAACGAACAAAACTAATTGAAAGCAAACCCAATCGGTTATATTAATTCAAACCAACTCATAAAACAAAATCGATGTTGAAATACATACCTGGGTAGTAAGCAAATGCTTCGATCATGATAACTTTGAATTGACAAAGGTCGTTGCTTCCTTGACATTCCTGAGGACAATTGAACCGGTGGTTTTTTGTTTCTTCTCGTTGGCTTGTAGCCTGTCATTCTCTTTTGATAGCACAGTAACTCATTTCTCTAATGATTTAATCTTAGATTGCAACAGGGGAACATTCGTGTAATAACGTTCAAGCCAGGAATTGCATTGGATACATGATGATTGATCGGGATTTGGCATCACAGGCGAGGGTTCTTTCAAGCTACTAGGGGTTTGATTGTGAAGCTTAATTCCTGAGTAGTTAGGGTCGTTCTTGAGGAACGGAGGTAAGTTGGAAACATAGTCATAGGGTTCCAAAGAGCAGAGGCCATGAGAGTAGGGGTATTCCTCGACTAGGAAATGTTCGATCTCCGAGTCTAAATCCTCGCTCAAGATGATAGGTTTTTGGTCGGTGCTCTGCTTGGGCTTGTTCCGAGCACATCTCAATATCCATCATGCATTTTTCTTTCCCTTACTGTTGAAAGTAGTATCACCTTTTCCTTTCTTCCTCACAGGCCTCTTGACAGTCTTAGTATTGTCTTTAGCACATGGGTCGGCCATGGTATCGGGTAGTTCCATGTCGGGGCAATTCGAGGGTTTGACAGGGGGTAAAAGGGTAGGAGGTGGCACGCCTGGCTCAACCAGTGTTTCATTGACCACAACCTTGTCCACTTGGACGCACTCGAGAGTGGAAAAGCCATTCCTAGATAGGAAGGCTTGCCAACAGTCACCACTAAGGCTCAGATGATGAACGATAATGACTTTGATCAAGCAGTGATGGAAAAGGCTGCTATCAGCCTTCTCATGCTTGAAACGTTTGGACATCTTGTATAGACTACGCAAAAGATAATGTGGCATATTCAAAGGGTAGTCTATAAAATTCATCAATAACCGAAGATGATACAGAAATACCAAGCCATAACGACCTTCGCAGGTCACAAACTGCTTAACAATTGCCAAAAGATCATGCCATCTAGGTTTGAGGGTAGTGACAGGCATACCTCGATCGCAGCTAACAATCTTTCTTGATGTGAATAGGAGTGGCCACAGCACCTCGTCTACTTTGGAATTTTTAAACCACCTTTTCCCTGTAGCTGGTAGTCCTGTAGCTGAGCTTAGGAATTCCTCATTTAGCTCATGTTGTATGTCTCTGACCTTAGCCCTGCAACCGTTGAAGGTGAGGGCGAACTGTTGGGCAACCGAAAGGTTGAAACCCTCGAATCTTTGGATAAACACCAACTAGCCACTATTTTCCAAATCCTCACGAGCATTGTCGAACAACAGGAGTGTTTGGGTGCCATTAGGATCTATGCGCACCATAGGTGCCATAGAACAGAATACACAGTGGGCAGGGTAAACGGTCAAGGGTTTGGACAAGGTATATGCAGGACCGATAGCGCACAGGCTTCCTCAAAAACTAACAGAGGTAACCCGGGATAGGAGGGAAGCATTAATGCCCAAGTGTGCGAGGGTGGTGGAACTAGATCAACCCATGCAAAACAGTCATATCCAAATGTACAACCGACGGCGTATATGGTGATTCAAATCACTATTGCAATGTGTTAAAAGTAATGACATCCAAAAAATTAACGAAAACTATGGTAAGTCGATCCAAAAATTTGCACAAGCAACAGTGTTTGCATGGTTTTAAAATCAAAACAATGTTTCGAAATCAGCACCAAGGAGTTCGATGAAAGACTATAGAACATCAAACCACCAATGTATTAAGGACTCAATGATAGTCATTATAATATCATCACAATCTTATAAAAATGAAATCATATTAACAACAAAAGAAAGACAAATGAGTAAAGATCTTGGTGTCTTGCCAACTGTGCGACTATAATTAAATTGGAAATGCAATGAGCACATATACAAGAGTGACCATAATAATCCAGTGACGATTTTAATGTGACTTCGAAATCAAATTTTTCACGTTTGCAGTCGTGAAAACAAGAACAAAGGCAGGTGTGCAAATGCATGAAATAATAGTGTTGTTTTATTCAAAGATTGCGATGAAAATCAAGGGTTCCAAAACACTTGTGTGGGCAGCTTATAAAGATAGGATAAAAATATGAAATGGCTGCCAACAATGGTGACACACTGGTAGAAGCAGTTATCTCTACCAAAAGAACAAATTCAGATTATGATAACAAGAATAATTCCAACAGAAATAACCAGAAAGTTGTTTAAACATCATCATTGATCAAATATTCCAGCAGTGCTTAAAGGATGAAAACTAATAATAGTCTTAAGACAAGAGAGCCATGATATTAAAGATAAAACCTCCAATACTGTTGACAGGGCCATTGCTGCCAGCAAGCGTTCATAGCCTCGACAGGGTTTCCATTTGACCCACTCTGATGTCTGTATCCTGCCAAGAAGTTCCAGATCAGAATAAAGGACATTTTAAGGTCAAGAGGTTTCATATTTACGAATTTTCATATACTCGACATTGCTTCGCTGCCAGCGGGCCTGTTTAGTACCCCGGCGAAGTTGTCTTGGCATCATGCATGCATTTACCCGCTGCCAGCAAACCTGTTCAGCATCCCGGCGGGTTTACAAGAACTTCCCACAGCTCTTTTAATGATTTATTTTGTTTTTTTAAAGATATATAATTGAGCGGGGTGATGCTGAAAATTATGATGTTTTAACATATTTTTTACAGACCTCAACAGAATTTTTTAGAACTGTCCTTCATTAAGATCTAGAAATGGTTTATTTACAAATCCAGCCTTCTAAAACAGGGAGACATCTTCTGAGTCGTTCCTTTAAGGAACAGGGACAACGTAAGAAGATAATAGATGATCGTGACAGGCTTTACTCACAGATCGAAATCAGTTAACTTCTTTCAAACAATAGTCTTTTCAACACAGATGTAAATTCCAGAAGTGTATAATTGATGTTTATACAATTTATTAGCGGTCATTTTAGTGAAAGAATTTTCTATTTTCCTTGTCTGAACAGTTCCAAAATTCAGGTATGTGTATTTCCAAAAACTGATAAGCGTAAAGAAAAAATCAAAACCAGAACAACAAAAGAAAAGCAAACAAAAGAAAAATATGTACATAGTATAAAAAGGGTTGTCATCAAGCAAAATATCTTTTCGGAGCTTGGCCATTCAATGGATAGGTGTCTGGTTGCCCCTCTAAACTCTGTAATCAGAAAGAGCTGGGACCCAATTTCTCAGCGATTAAAAACAGTCCAAGCCATAAGTTCTGAAACTTTGTGTGCTCTCCCTTTCCCTCATGCGGTTTGTCCCATTTCAAGACCAGATCACCTACTTCAAAGTTCCTATCAGAGGCAGAGTTGGCATCAAACCATCTTTTAACCACTAGTTGATGCTGATCTAACTTACGTTTATCTTGGGCTCTTACCTCTTCTAGCTTCATTAAGCCGTTAATTCGGTTTTCCAAAGGGGGACAGTCCTCTTCTTGTATTTTCTGTGATAGCTGTAGTGAGGGAAGAAGAATGTGTGGTGGAAAAATTGCTTCTCTGCCATAAACGAGAAAGAAGGGAGATTTACCTACAATAGTTTTTGGTGTTACCCTATCATCCCAAATTGCGTTTAACAATGCATTATGCCAATTTTTGTGATTCTCAGATACTGTTCTCTTGATGATTTTAATCGGATTCTTATTTGTTGATTCTGCCAATCCATTGCCCTGGGGGTAATAGCTGGCAGAATACTTCAATTTAATTCCTTTTTCTAAAGCGAACTTGCTCATCTCAAGAGATGAAAAATAAGAAGCGTTATCGAATACTAAACAGTCAGGGATACCAAAACGAGTGATAATATTTGAATTTAAAAGGCAATTACCTGACTGGTATTCATAGTTCTTAATGTGGCAACTTCAGACCACCTAGTGAAATAATCTGTGGTTGTTATGATAAACTTATGTTGCTGTGAGGATGGCAGATTGATTGGCCCTATAATATCAAGGCCCCACTGCTGAAAAGGGGAGTCTACTGAAACAAGCTGCAAAGGAAAGGCTGATTTATGTATCCGCCCGGATGCTTTTTGACAAATAATACACTTACGAAACAAGGCATGGGCGTCTCTAAAAAGTGTGGGCCAGTAATAACCAGCTTTCAAAACTTTATGGGCAGTGGTGTCACCACCAAAATGCCCACCAGCTTCTCCTGTGTGCAATTCTAGTAAGACTTTTTCTGCTTCGTCTTTCTCAAGACAGAGCATTAGTACTCCATCAAAATTTTGACGAAACAGAATACCATTTACCAAATGAAAGGAGGCAGATTTTAATCTTAACACTCTTCTTTTAGTGGGATCCGGGTGACGGGGGGCCAACCCATGTTCAAGACAGAATTTTATATCATCATACCATGGACTGATAGAGTTGTGTGCACAATAGATCGCATTTTGATTGTGTTGTCCTAGGTTTGACATATCGTTTTCTTCTTCTTGTCCTGCTGCTAAATCAACAACTAACTTGCATAACCCTTGGCCTCTCACTATCTGAGTTGGGGTAATTTCTATTTCATACTCCTGCAAAGAAGTAACCCAGTTCGCCCTCTTTTCGCCTAACTCTTTATGCACTAACTTATTCCTGACGGTTGGGTAGGGGACAATAACGTTGGTCCTGGATTTCAAAAGATAAGATCAGAAGTGCTTGACTGCTTTGAAAATAGCATAGGCTTGCTGATCTACTGTTGGGTAATTAAGTTTCGTGCCTTTGAAAGCAGAGCTCATAAAGGCAATGGGTACTTCATTGTTTTTGGCATTCTTTTGAGTTAGGACTACAGCGTAGGAGCAGTCAGAAGCAAAAGTGTAGAGCGTGAAGTCTTGCGAAAAGTCAGGGCTCATGAGAGAAGGAGCGTCTATTATGGCCTTTTTTATTGAATTAAAATCTTGATTTTCTAAGGGCCCCCAATGATATTGTGCATCTTTCTTAATTAAATTCTGTAAGGGTCTGACCATTTCGGAGAAACTGGGGACGAATCTTTTGACAAAGTTTATCTAGCCTAAGAAAGACTGTATAGACTTTTTGGATGTAGGAGGGGGAAGTTTTGAGATGAATTGAGTCCTTTCAGGGTCGATAATCATCCCTTTGCTTGACACAATAAATCCTAAGAGTTTACCTTGTTCTACTGCGAAGATAGATTTTTTAGGATTCAAGGAAATGTCATATTTACGACATCACTGTAGAACAGCTCTTAAATGAGCTAGATGATCGGTTTTGTTTTTGGAAAATATAGTAACATCATCTAATTAAACTACGACGGACTGATTGATTAAGCCTCAGAAATCGATGTCCATCGCTCTCTGGAAAGTGGCACCGGAATTAATCAATCCAAAGGGCATTTTTCGATAAGCGTAGGTGCCCCATGGAGTGCGAAAGGTAGTTTTAAGTTGGTCTGGAGGAGACATCAGGACTTGGTTGTACCCTGAAAAACCATCCAATAAGGATAGTCTCTCAGAACCAGATACTTGTTGAAGGATCTGTTCCATGGGTGGGACAAGATAGTTGTCTTTATCAGACGCTCTATTAAGGTTTCGAAAATTGACACAAAGTCGCATTTCCCCACTTTTCTTCCAGACAGGGACAAGGATAGAAACCCATTATGTGTGCCTAACTGGGAAACTTATCTTAGTATTTAGGAGTTTATTTAACTCTTTTTTGACGGTCGGTTCGAGCTTAGGGTGTATTTTTCTTAATTTTTGTTAAAAGGGCAAGGTTTGGGGTTTCATGGGAATGACGTGTTGTATGATGTTAGGGTCGAAAGTTTTAAGGTCATCATACGTCCACGCAAAAACATCTTTAAATTATTTGAACAATTTAATAAATGCAGCTTTTTCTTGTTGAGAACACCCCACCCCTAAATTAATGCACTATCGATTGTCATCAATTCCTAAGTTTACTTTTTCATATGATAATGAGGAACTATTGGTTTTACAGTTGACCGATTTTTTGAATTTATCTTGAAGATCGTAAAATTAATCTAATCTAACTACAGATTTAGGGATCGAATTTACCATGTCCGATGAAGATTCAGGAGATCTCGGATCTGGTATTACCGTGAAATCGTGCAAATTGTCATCGTGAGTGCATTCGTCGATCACCGTGCCTTGAAAAGTTTATTCCATATGCAGGAACCTAATAATTTTTTGATCGTCGTCAAAGACCCTCCAATTCATGATGTTGTCGGGAATGGATGGCCTGAACAACAGTTCGATGGAGAATGCGTCTGGGGACAAGCCTTCTGCAGGAAAGAGTTTGGAAGCTACGTTAGCTAATAAATCAGCTTCAGAGTTATTCAATCTAGGAATAGAATTTATATGTAAAGCAGAAAACTTATTCATTAAATTCCATAACTCGGATTGGTAGCTTTTAAGATGCAAAGAGAGATAGTGGATAGAATCTCTTACCTATCTAACTACGATTTTGGAATCGCCAAAGACAGTCAAATTTTGAATGTTCATATCTAAATCTTTTCTGAGACCCTGCAATAAAGCCTCATATTCTGCTGTGTTATTAGTACATTCAAATTCTAGCCTACATGTAATCAAGGTTTTGTTACCTAAGGGATCAATAATAACGTAGCCTGCACCAGCTCCTTCTTTAGACTTTGACCCGTCAAAGTACAGAGACCAAATTTGATTTTTATCGGATGCATGAGACCATTGTGTAGAAGTTGTTGGTTGCACATATGCTGCAATCTCGGATTGTTGTTCTGGGTTGGTGATAGATGAAGTCTCAGCCATGAAATTGCCAAAAAAGGTATCCATCCCTTGTATTTCGGGTGAATCAATAGAAGGTGTAAATGGTTCGTTGGGATCATTCAAATCTGTGACCGTGAACTTAAGGTAGCGTTCACGATTTACCTTGATTTTGTTGGGCTTGCCGTTTTCGGGCAGCCACAGGTGAGACCAATCTGTTGCGAAATAACCATGTAGCTGCTCCGACCAGTCTCTTCTCAGAAACAAACCATAAAATTCTGGAATATCTACAACAATAATATCAATAACTTGATGAACTTTGGGGTTAGACGATAATCTTATAAGCACATTCCTTAATTCGCCTATGACTTTTACACTAGTTCGATCAAGTTGGATGATTTTTAAAGTGGATGGTTCAACTTCAGCGTTAATCTTCTGAAATATAGACCATGGCATCACATTGGATGACGCTCCTAAGTCTACCATACAATTGTGCATGTTTCTATTAAATATTTCGAAAGTTAACAAAAATGGAGGTACATTTCTGCGAGTACTGAGTGTGGAAGCTTGTGGCTTTTTACTCACAGTTTCTAAAGCTAATTTATCTACATTTGTTACATTATTTACAGGAAGGCTTCCTTTATCATGAGGATTAGGATTACTCTTCGTGGAAGTCTTCTGAGGAACTTTGTTCTGAACAACCTTGTTACTTCTTGAATTACCATTTTTGCTATTCTCTGCGATGTTCTGTAACATTTTTTGTAGCAAAAACGGAAATTTTAATAACTCATAGACAGAAATGTTAGCCCTTAACTTTTTAAGATCTTCAACTAAATCATAATCTAAGTTGGGGTTTACATGACTATGTTTAGTCTCAGCTGGTTTAGATTGCTTCGAGGGAAAAGTCGTCGTGTTTTCGGAAGAAGGTTTGTTTGTTGTCTTACTTCTAGTATTATAAGGATGTACTGTCTCAAAGTTAGCTTGAAAAATGCTATCCGAGAAGTGTCCAAAAATGTTCAGAGAAGATTCTTCTTCTTCAACTGTCTCTTGTTCAACTACCTCCTCAAGAATCTCAGGAGGCATCAAGTTATCCTAGGCTTCTAGAATTGTTTGAAGGGCGTATTGCAGACATTCTAGATTAAGGTCCTCAGTATTCGGATTAGGTTGGTTGGTGGGAAAAGGCTTCCTAAATGGGGGTTTGTAAGGCCCTTTGCTCGAGGAAGCTTCTTCGGTCGTCCTCTTCAAATCTATAACTTGATTTGACAGTTTTTGAACGACTTTAGTTAGGTTTTCTAAATTCAAGCTTTCAGGTTGTGTTTTATTTTGAGAAGGTCTAGGGAGGATTTCGATCTTCTTTTTGGAAGATGAACTAGTTTTTGTTTCGTTGCTAGTAGTGTCTTTTAAACTAAGTATGTCTTTTTCAATCTAGCTGGCCTCTTCGAAGGCCTCTAACAACGTGGCTTTCTTAGATCATTTAACCCAAATGGTTATACTTTGATGCAAGGCTTTAGTATAGTATGCTATGATAAGATTCTCGGCAGGCATCGAATCGGTAGGGATTCGGTTCTTAAGTGTTAAGAATATTTGATTAAAGTCTTTGATTTTCTCTTTTGGGTTCATTCTTAAGCTAGAAAGCTCCATGACTAGGACTTCCGGGGACTTATCGTCTCCGAACTTTTCTAGAAAGTAGGATTCAAAATTTTCCCAAGACACGATGGTATGGGGTTGTTGGGAAAAATACCACGTAGATGCATTGCCCTCAAAAGTGTAGGGGAACAACCTACAGACTACATCTTCATGCTCGACATTGCGGAGTCTAATGGCTAGCATAAAATTTTTAATGTGATCTTCTACGATCTGTTTAGAGTCA
>JASDQU010508500.1:25591-37009 GCA_032191745.1 Picea mariana | reverse complement strand
ACAACAAATCGAATCCAACAGTTGTGAAATCGTTTTGATATTCAATTGAAATCAACATAATCAAAACAAATCGTAAACACTTCGTTATACTTGTCTTATCAACGGGAGAAATAATCGAATCGAACATGATCATTTTCAAATCATGATAACTGTATAGAAAATGACTTAGGCTGTGAGTGAATTCAAACCATAACTGACTCGTAACTGTCCACAAACAAAATCGTAATAGGATTAATCAAACAGAGTTCTAATAGATATCGATCGTTTTTCATTGCACAGTGAGCAAACAAGATCAATTTTCCTTGACCAAAATCATTGCAATCAAACAAATTATAACCGGGTTTGACCAATTCGTTTTACAAATTTAAAATCAAACAGAGCAGCAATTATAATCAGAATCCAACTCATCAAATAATCTTGCCAACTCAAGAATAAGAGAGAATCAAACAGAAAAGGTTTTAACACAGTCATTACGAATCAAAATCGTTCCATGATTCAGGCGTGCGTGCACAGGCTTAAATGAGCATATTGTTTTTATAAAAACAGAGTCGTTGAAAATTATATGACAGAGCATATCGTAACCAACAAACTCAATAAAATCGTTTACCAACAACAGCATATGGATCATAACGAAATCAAATCCAAATGAATCGTATTCTAAATTGATCGTGAAAAACTTCCTGTTCGGAATAGATCCAAAACAAATTGAACTGAAAGCAAACCAACAAATTCGTTAACTCAATCAGGCAGGCCAATCGATCAAATCCGAACGAAAACCATTCAAATCCAATCAAAATCTATCGAAGGCTATACTGGGAATGATCAAATCATATACCAAATCGAAATTTCTTTTTATTCAAAGCAAAATTATATATAGGATGCACACATTATAACAGAGCCATTTCAAAATTCAAACAAAGCTATTCGAAAACAAAATTCAAATCATTATATCAACCTCGATTATTAACACAACTAGAACGATATCAAATTTTCATACCTGTATAGTGACGAGACAGCTTGATTATGCCAATTTGGAGTTGATAACTGCCGTAGATGATTCAACGTTTTTGAAAAGGATCGAGCCTGTTGTCTTCTGTTTCTTATCAGCTGCTAGGAGTTGGTCTTTTTGATTGGTCAATAATGCAACTTGGCTTTCCAGCGACTGGATTTTTGATTGGAGTATGGGAACATCAATGTAATAACGTTCCAGCCATAAATTGCATTGGTCACACGGCGACTGTGTGGGTTTTGAGAGAGCAGACGAGGGTTTGATCACATGAGTGAGGGTTTCGTTAGGCAACTTAATCCCAGGGTAGTTGGGATCATTTCTTAGGCAGGGGGGAAGATTCGTCATGAAATCATACGGTAGTTCGGGGCACAAACCCTGCGAGTAAGGGTACTCGTTGGCTAGAAAACGCTCTATGTCAGAATCAGAATCCTCACTTAGGATGATAGGGTTCGACTCGACAGAGGGTTTCGGTTTGTTTCTGGCCATTCTCGAAATGAGCCGGGCATTCCTCTTCCGTTTGGCATTAGCAGTAGGGTTTTCCTTGGGATTTTTGCTTGTAGGCTTCTTAATAGCCTCGGACTTCTCATTTCCAATGTCTGGTAAGTCAATAGGAGGGTTGGTCGAGGGTTTAGGCAGTAGGACATCTAAGGGTACAGGCAGCTTGGCCTTGGTTTCAATTACCACAGGCTTGTTAACCGGGACAGAGTCTGTGTCTTCAAAACCATTACGAGCGACGAAATCTCTCTAGCTATCACCATGCAAACTCAAATGATAAACAACGATAAGCTTAATAAGCCCATTTTGGAACAGGCTACTGTCAGCCTTCTGCCTTTTGAATATTTTTGACATCTTATATAAGCTACGTTGAAAGTAGAAAGGCATGTTTAAAGGATACCCTATAAAAATCATCAGAAAACGCATATGGTAGAGAAACACAAGCCCGTATCGACCTTCACAGGTCACGAACTGCTTGACTAGCATTAATAGGTCATGCCATCGTGGTTTGAGCATAGATATGGGCATACCTCTATCACACGAGGTGACTTTGCGCGAGAGAAACAGCAGTGTCCATGGCACTTCCTCGACCTTACAATTATTAAACCAACGCTGTCTCGAGGCAGGTAACCCTGTAGCAAAGCTGATGAACTGCTCACCGATTTCCAATTGTATATCATCCACCTTGGCTCTACATCCATCAAACGACATGGAAAACTGTCGTGCTACACAGAGATTAAAACCCTCAAATCGTTATATAAAGGCGAGCCAACAGTTCTCTTCCAAGTCCTTCCGAGCATTGTCAAACATTAATAGGGCCTGGTTGCCATTTGGCTCGATTTGCATGACTGGTGCCATGGGGCTGAGCACATGGTAAGCCGAGGGTTTGGATCAAAACCACACAGGAGCAGAGCTACCCGAGCTAACAGAGGTAAACGGTGAATAAGGGACGGGCATAAATGCCATCATGCAAAGGTGGTGGAGCTTATCTCTACCATGCAAAACAATTATTGCCACAGTACAACCACCAATTTACATAGTGGTTCAACCCATTATAGCATAGTTCAACAGTCATATCAATTAGACGATCAATGAAAGCAATGGTGAGTGTGTAAACCAATGTGCAAAACCAACGTTATACCAAAGTTTATAACCACCAACATTCAAATTGAAATCAAAATCAAATATTAACCATGCGCCAATGTGTATTCATATAATCAACCAACCAATAGTTATGAAAACATAGCCATAGGCATGATATTAAAAGATATATATGAGAGATTTAATCATAAACCCATATTTCTTATGAAACCAAAGGTTGAGTAGGTCAAATAAAAAAACAATCCAAATACCAATGCATTACACACTTAATGAAACCAAGTCACACCATTAATACGAAGCATGAGTACTACTCAAAGGACCTTCCCAGTTGTATAACGATAAGTGCAATGTAAGCGCAATAGGCATATTGACCAGAGAGAAAATGACAGTTCAAATAGTGATTTTGATGCGACTTCAAAAGACTAAGTTTTCACGCTTACAGTCGTGAAAACAAAACGAAGGTAAATGTGCAAGTGTCGCAAAAAATAACAGTGTCGTTTATTTGAAAATCGCGACGAAAAATTGATGTTTGCAAAATCATTGGTGTAGGCAGCTTATAAGACAATGGAAAAAAAGTGAATTGGCTGCCAACACGACCCCAGTAGTGAAAGATTGGGTTTCCACCCTAATTTCATAATTGAGTGGATAACAAAAAACTCTTGGTCGCACTCATGTACAACTACAACTACAACATAAAGTGGAAATTGTAGCGCATAATCGGACTCATGAGCGCTATCAAAAGGAAGTTCAGGATCACTAGGCCTTACAATAGCAATATGATACCAAAGTTGTGGCACATGCCACCATAAAGGGCCAATATAATGAGATCATTACAACATTCATTAACCTTATCGAGATCATGGACAGTCTATATGAACATATACCAACTACATCAACACAAGGTCATCAAATTCCCCCATGTCTTAAGCTCTCAACTGTGAAGGCTCGCCTACTAAATTTTGACTCACAAATTATATCTCTACACCTGCCACTACATCAAACATACCCAGAAACACTTCAATTGCAGCAAAACATTATGTTGGCCAGAGCAGTTGTCGAAGATGGACAACATAGGTTGAAGTAATTTTCAGGTGTGGTTGATTGTAGCTTCAAATTATGGACTCAACTACAAAACCCTCCCAAGCTTACTACAATTGATGATAGAGTTCGTGCAGATGAGGTTGAGGTCACCCAATAGAAGAGTATCTTTCCCTCCCTTCTATTGGGTATGTTTTATATTCTTTGCATGTGTGTGTGTGTGGGCGCATCAGATTTGACAACTGCGTCTGATGATTTTCTAAATTAATCCTGGATTAATGGATTAGGGTTTTGGTAGCTACGGAATACCTAAAAACTTTGTATATATTGTATGGTGAATGGTGAAATTAATACGATGAAGAGTTGAAAGGTGCAGCACCAAGGAAAGCTGGTTTTCTCCCTATTAAGGGTTTCCAGTGTAAATCTTTGTGTACAATGTGTATGAGCCATTGATTAATTTTTGTTTTGCTTAAGAACCTATATGCATTGATTTACTTCACAGGTTTAAAACTTACATGTGGTATCAGAGCTCGCTTTTGGCTTCAAAGGGATGCCTTTGTTGTTGAGGGTTTGTCTCGATCTTGATAGATCAATTTTATCTTGGGTCTATGATAAACCTAGGTTTAGTGGGATATTTTGCAGTGGCTATTTGAGTGTAGAAAGAGGAATGGTAAGCTCTTCTAGAATCGAGATAGAGAAGATCAACGGTAAAAAATTTGAGCTATGGAAGCTCAAGATGGAGGAACTTCTTGTAGACAAAGAACAATGAATTGTTGTGGATCCTGGTACACGGCCTACTGGTATGCAGCCTATTGGCACACAGACAACTAGTATGCAACCTACTAGTACACAAACTACTAGTACACCACCTACTGGTATGTCGAAGAAAGATTGGGAGAAGTTGGACAGAAGAGAAAGAAGTATTATTTGACTCTGTCTGGCAGATTCAGTGTTGTTGAATGTCTCGAGAGAATCTACAGCCAAGGAACTATGAGATAAGTTAGGGAATTTGTATCAATCAAAGTCCATGGTAAACAAGTTGTTTCTTTGAAAAAAGTTGTATCATATTAGGATGGAAGATGGATATTCTATGACACAACATCTAAATTCCTTTAATACTCTGGTAAGTCAACTTGTCTCTGTTAATATTACAATTGCAGAAGAAGATAAATGTATTACTTTGTTATGTTCTTTTCTGGACTCTTGGGATAATCTGGTTGTAGCAATTGGTAGTACCACTCAATCTACATTGAAGTATGAGGATGTAGTTGCATCCTTGTTATCTAAAGAGATGAGGTGGAAAAGCATGGATGGTCATAGCACAGATGCTTTATTTGTAAGAAGTCGTACTCAAGACAGGAATCCTAGTAAGTCTTTGGGGGGGAGATCTAAATCTACATGTAGATGTAAATCTCCAGGAAAATCTTTGAGAAAATGTTGGAAGTGTGGTAAAACAAGGCATTATAAGAAAGAGTGCAAGTCGAAGAAGGTTGATAAAACAAAGGGATCCGATAGTACCTCTTCCACATAGGCGAAAACCTCCACTGAAGAAGGAGGTGATGTTTACCTAACATATACAGTTACACATGCAGATTGTGATGTATGGTTGATCGAATCAGGTGCGTCATACCATATGACTCCTCACATGGAGTGGTTATGTGAATATGAAAAATACGATGGTGGTGATGTATTCCTAGGAGATGACTCAACAGCCAAAATCATGGGACGTGGAAGGGTTAAGTTTTTGCTAAAATATAGAAGGATTATAACTCTCATTGGGGTTCTAAACATTCCAAAACTAGCCAGGAGCCTAATATCTATAAGAAAGTTGGATGAGGCAAGAGTGGATACTGTATTGGGAAAGGGAACTTGCAAGATGGTACGAGGAGAAATGGTGTTGATGAGGGGAGTTCGGTTTGGAACTCTGTACAAGTTGTTGGGAATCACTTATACTAATGGGTGTAACAGTTCTATAGTGCTTGAGCAGACAAATAAAGAAGACAAGACCAATATTGTCCCTGGAAACAAGACCATGTTGTTGCATCAAATACTGGGGAATATTGGAGAAAAGGGCCTTTGAACACTACATGGTAAAGGTATGGTTGAAGGTATGTCTAATTTCACTCTGGATTTTGATTTTTGTGAACATTGCATATATTGAAAACAGAATCTAGTAAGATTCTCATCTGGTGCTACAAGAGCAAAGGGGATATTAGAGTTGATACACAGTGATGTGTTTGGACCTATGCTTATTCCACCACTAGGTAAATTTGTGTATTATGTTTTATTCATAGATGATTTCTCAAGGAACACATGGATTTATTTTCTTAGAAATAAATATGAGGTATTTGATAAATTTAAAGAGTTCAAGGCTCTGGTAGAAAATCAGATAGAGAATAAAATAAAGGTATTGAGGACAGATAATGGTGGAGAATTCTACGGAAATGAATTTGAAGAATTCTGTAAGAAGTGTGGTATAGCAAGGCAGAAGACTACTCCATACACACCTCATCATAATGGAGTTGCAGAAAGGATGAACAATAAACTGATGGAAAAAGCAAGGAGCATGCTTAGTGGTGTCGAGTTAGGACATGAATTTTTGGCAGAGGTAGTGGGTACAACATGTAACCTAGTCAATCGATCACCCTCACTAGTGTTGGATGATAAAACTCCACACTAGGTATGGACTAGAAATAAACCCTCTCTTGAACATCTTAGAGTGTTTGGTTGTGATGCTTATGTACATGTTCCAAAGGAAAATAGGAGTAAGTTGGATAAAAAATCTTAAAAGTGTATCTTTATTGGTTATAAAGATGGTGTGAAAGGTTATAAGCTTTGGAACCCATAAACCAAGAAGACTGTTTACAGTCGAGATGTTTTTTTCAGAGAGGTAAAATATGTTTCCAAACAGGAATTCCTACCAAGGCCAGAAGAACCTTAGAAAATAAAGTTTGATTTGGATGATGCAAAATCTGAATCATCTGAAGAACATGAAACAGAAGAAGAAGAACCTCATACCCCGGTATTGAGGAGATCAGTGAGGGAAAGAAGGAAACTAGAAAGGTATGGTCCACCTAATTTTTGTTCTAATTTTGCTTTATCTATTACTAATGATGATCCCAGAACTATCAAGGAAACAGTGAATTCAGAGGATAGTAAACTCTGGAAGAAGGCCATGGTTGAAGAAATGGATGCCTTGGATAAGAATGAGGCATGGGATATAGTTGAGTTTCCATCTGGAAGAAAATATGTTGGTAGAAAATGGTTGTTTAAGAAGAAGTTTAATGCAGAAGGAAAAGTGGAGAAATAAAAAGCTCGGCTAGTAGAAAAAGGTTTTTCATAAGTAGAGGGAATTGAATTTGGTGAGATTTTTTCTCCTATTGCCAAGTTAACTTCAATTAGATTTATTTTATCTATTGTTGTTGCTTTTGATCTTGAAGTGGAACAGATGGATGTGAAGAAAACATTCCTACATGGAGATATGGAAGAATAAATCTACATGAAGCAACCAGAAGGATTTGTAGTGAAGGGAAAGAAAGAGTTGGTCTGTAAGCTAAAGAAGTCATTATATGGTCTGAAGCAATCACCTAGGATGTGGTACCAAACGTTTGACACATACATCCTTGGATTGGGATTTGTGAGAAGCAGGGTTGATCACTGTGTATATTCCAAGCAGGTTGGTAATCACTTCATTTATGTAGTATTGTATGTTGATGACATGTTGTTGGTAGGAAATGACATGGATGTTATCAAGGAGGTGAAATCGCAGCTATACTCCAAATTTGACATGAAGGATCTCAGTGTTGATAACTTCATTCTGGGAATGGAGATTAAAAGAGATCATGCAAACAGGAAACTATGGTTGAATCAGAGAAAATATGTTGAGATGATATTGCAGAGTTTTAATATGCATGGAAGTAAATCGGACAAGGTTCATATTCCTATAGGTGTAAATTTATCTGCAAATCAATGTCCCAAGACACAGGAAGAAGAAGAGGACATGTCCCATGTTCTGTATGCCAGTGCAGTTGGCAGTTTGATCTATGAAATGTTCTGTACTAGACCGGACATTACACATGCAGTGGGAGTTTTGAGCAGGTATATGTCAAAACCAGGGAAGGAGCATTGGGCAATAGTAAAGAGGATCTTTAGGTATTTGTGTAGCACTACCAATTATGGATTGTGCTACCAAGGAAGACCGGGACTGGACAGAGTGGTGGACATACATGGCTTTGTTGATGCAGACTAGGTTGGAGATCTGGATCGCAGAAGATCTACAAGTGGGTATGTCTTTAACCTATTTGGAGGAGCAATCAGTTGGATGAGAAAAAGACGGGTTGTAGTGGCACTCTCAACTACAAAAGTTGAATACATGGAAGCCATGCATGCAAGCAAGGAAGCAGTATGGTTACAGAGATTGTTTCCATGTATTGGGTTGGTAAAACAAGCAGTGAGATTAGATTGTGACAATCAGAGTGCAATCTTCCTGGCTAAGAACCTAGCTTATCATTCTAAGAAAAAGCATATTGATGTTCAGTATCACTTTGTGAGAGACATGGTTGAAGAAAAGAAGGTGTTGCTAGAAAAGGTTGACACTTTGAAGAATGGTGTAGATTCATTAACAAAGTCTGTGAGCAAAAAAAAAAATTCCTGGTGTAGAGTAACAATGGGCATTGCTTCCCTAGATTGTTGATTATATAATCTTGTGGACAAGGGATTAGGGTTTTGGTAGCTACAGAATGACTAAAAACTTTGTATATATTGTATGGTGAATGGTGAAATTAATACGATGAAGAGTTGAGGGTTAAGGGTTTCCGGTGTAAATCTCTGGTTTTCTCCTGGTTAAGGGTTTCCAGTGCAAATCTTTGTGTACTATGTGTATGAGCCATTGAATAATTTATGTTTTTCTTAAGAATCTATATGCATTGCTTTACTTCATAGGTTTAAAACTTACACATCCCTCTAGGCGAGTGCACCACTGCAATGGAAGCTACTGCATCTAAAAAAAAGCGATTATTGTAGCATGAGATGAGCAACAAATCATATCTGAGCTCATCACTACTGCAGTCGATAAGCCCTTATTATTTTATACTCAGTTGATAGACGCGCAATTTGTTGTCATCCCCTTGATCGAGAAATTAGAAACAACATATTTGACAACTCCTCGGGTCACAACAGTCAATGGATATGTGGGTGTTCATCTCACCCAGGAACTTCAGAGCCACCTCAATGAGTTTTATTTCCAGTTCAAGAATTTTTTCCATGAACTCTTGAAGACAATATTTTGTGTCACGTTAGTCACTCCATGAGGCATTTGGCTTGAGGACGAGCCAAGTAATAGTGGCGAGGACCTATTAGTACCCAAAGTTTTGGGTAAATATCACGCATGTGAACAAATGAAGTTTTGTGTGCCTATTCCAGTTTTGTACATGTGCACAAACAAAGTTATGTGCACTTATTCCATTTTTATGCCTGCACAAGTAGTTGCATGAGGCATGACAAGAGGCGTACACATCATATCAAGTTTTTTATTTCACACCAGTTCAAGTTCTACCAATGCACATTGGTCCGAGTGTTGTAATATGTGCCAGAAATCAAGAAGACACTGCATGCACACCAGAATCAAGAAAAGAATCTTCGAGAAATCTCCCTGAATGATTACTACAAGCAACATGAGGGAATGTGGAGCAGAAAGATTATGAGATGGAAAGGTAGTTTGTATTTCGACAATTCCAAGGAGATGACGTGGAATGAATGTGAGTGACATAAGCATGTGAGACTGGAAGTCAGAGTATTAAGTGAAGCAGAAATGAAAGTGACAAAGCACCAGAGTCGAGAAGCAGATAAAAGGGAGCAATGACAACAGAAAGAGATCAGTTAGCTCGTTATTCGGTTGGTTGTTGTTGTGATAGTTCTGGGTATTGTTGTCATTGAGCTCGCTCTAGGCCTATGTTTTGTAATGTCTCTGGTTATAATTCTGATTCTGTCCCATTTGCAAAGTCTAAAAGGAAGCACATGGCACTATGTAATGTAACAATGGGAAAATGTATAAGCGATCAAGGCTCTGTTGTTGTGAATTTATGAGTTTATTAATGTATGTTTTTGATGATGGAATGAATATAATAAAGTTGCAGTGATTATGGTCTTATGATGTGTTACTTATGTATCAATCGAATGTGTTTGTTGTTCTTGCATACTGTTAGTTGTTAAGTAGTTTTCAATGGATTTTCTGAATGCCATCCCATATGGAATTGTTTGCAATTAGTCCTTCATCATCCTCGACACAAGACCAGATGGTCTTTTTGATCCTCATGGCATCTCGGTTGAGACCTTATTCAACCTTAGGCCAAGGATTGATATGTGGATGTTTTGGTGGTTTTGTTGGTCAACTCTGGATGAACCTTGGGTCTTCAACCCCCTAATGTTATGAAATATGCATGCAAGTGCAATTGATCCAACAATAGTTCATTGAGGGAACTAATTTCTTATTTGAATCAGAGGTATTAGTTTGATGTAGTCTACCTCCCCCGAGGAGGAAATCCCTATATCCATTTCTTCTACTCTATCCCTCGAGGAAGGATTGGTTTCCCCAAATAGCACATATGATTGTTGACTTACATCATTTTGATCATCATCACTATCCAACACATGTGTTTTCACATCGACCTCATTATGATAATCATCATTATTCGAAAAATTCTATCTTTTTAATTTTGATTTGGTCCTTTTTTTTCCTAGGAGGATGAACTCTACCATGAGGATAAGAAGCTTGTAGATGTCCCATAATTTTTACATATTCAGAATTCAAATGTTGTTTTCTCATAATCCAAGACTTTCGAAATAGCTGCACTAGCCACTCAAATCGAATTTTTGATGTCCGTTCATATCTTCATCGAATGAACGCATTGAATTTTTTTCATTTCAGGATCATTTTGTCAAGAAGACCCTTACTAAGATCCATTTCAACACAAATGCAAGTGTATGTACAAAATCCCACTATATCTCTCTTAGGCTCTTTTTTTTTTATGAAATGTACATCCTGAGAAATCCACTAGTCACTTCCCCTCATTTTGAATATGGTACATAGGTAAATCTATTAGTTGTAGTTTTGGAAACCTAACTTAGCGGGGACATCGAATGAGGCCCATAATATTCATAGAGGTAGCTAAACTGGGGACTTGACCCCGCAACCTCCTGCTTGTAATTCACAACACTCAACTAATTGAGCTAACCTATTGAGCTCTCTCAAAAGCCAATTTTATAGATTAAAGTTCCCAAAGAATTTTTGTTATCCTTAAAAACTGATAAATACTAGAAATGTAACAACAAATTGGGAAGATGAATTGAAACTAGCATTCTAGTAATTGACATAGAGTTAGGATCGCACTTTGGGAATGAAGGGGTTCTTAAAAGTCCCACATGTTAGGATCACACTCTAGGAACCAAGGGGCTATAAAATTTCCCACACCTTCCAAAAACCAAAGACCCTCTTCAAACACTTTGTGATGATTAGCATGCTATGGACAATAAAAAAACCTTTGGAGCATAGAGAAAGCTTGCATTTTTTTTGTCTAGGTTGAATGGATCAACTGATTTAAAGCCGGTGTAGGAGGACAATATCCATTAAATATAAAAATAAATATGTCTTAATCCCTAGAAAGTATATTTATTCTATGAAAATTGAAATTTTACAGAGACAAATAATATCAAAAACCAAAATTCTACAATAAAATAATATATTAAAATTATTAAAAAAATTAATAATAATAATCCAA
>JASDQU010508500.1:8080-20143 GCA_032191745.1 Picea mariana | reverse complement strand
TTAGTGAAGTAGTCACTTCCAAGATCTGACTGCTATGTCATGGTCAAGGATTCAATTGTTCTGATACCAATATGATCCTTAGTTTATAAATCAAGAGTGTAGGGAACATCAATTTGATTTTGTACATGTAATAACTACTATTACCTTGCATATAATTCTTTTTATGTAAAAACAAGCTTTTACATAATTAAGATTGAGGTGTTTCTTTGATTGAATGAGTGAATAACTTCAATAGGAGAGGAGTCAATGAAAATAATAGATAAACTAGGTTGCTTAATGACCAACCTATGTTTATCATGCGACTACTCTCAAGCTTGACATGTTGATGGCATGCATGGTTAAATTATCATTCATTCAATTAGTGAAGTAGTCACTTCCAAGATCTGACTGCTATGTCATGGTCAAGGATTCAATTGTTCTGATACCAATATGATCCTTAGTTTATAAATCAAGAGTGTAGGGAACATCAATTTGATTTTGTACATGTAATAACTACTATTACCTTGCATATAATTCTTTTTATGTAAAAACAATATTTTACATAATTAAGATTGAGGTGCCCAATAAGAATGCATAATTTATGAAAATCAAAGTTGGAGGTTCACATCTTCTTCCATAATTATCATACTTCATCATATTATCTAACCATGCCTTAACAAGAATGCTGATAAAACAATATATACACCTTATCCCAAACTACTTACACTATGCTAAGATTTTAAATCTCATTGTTCATTGATAAAATAGTATATACCTTATCATATCTACATACATCATGTTAAGATCTTAAATTCCATTGTTTGGTACTTTAAAAATTGTTATCATGCTAAACTCTACCCTTGATCAAAATTGGGTTGAAAAAAACTAGATACAAGATACTATATTGTAGATCAAAATATCCTTAGTATTTGAAAGACGACATGAAAAACCATAAGAGATTGTTTTGGGATGGTAGACTCTAATGCTATGGGATGACCTGACTGCAATTTTTCTAAACTTCCTCCTGTATGAAAATTGGCTTCTTACCCCATCGTTTACTCACAACAAAGGAAATATTTGACACGAACTTGAGATTATTGTCCTTAATTTGATATGCAATTGTCTTGGCCCATCTCTTGTTTCTTTATGAGCTATCAATGCAAATTCCTTTAATTTTTCTACTCCTCGAATACCACTCTTACTACCTTTTGGGTTACTGAATTTTTCATAAAATCGTGCTTTAGTTCCTTTATTAGATACCCATGTTCCTCATGTTCCTATACTAATCAATGAAATGAAACTTCTCTATTTTCTTCCCTATGAAGTAAAACCTATTCAATGCCAGCTAGAGAGTGGTGAATATCTTGCTTCATGATGGATGAATAACAAATATTTTTTACCTTTCCCTAGATCCTCCCAGGTCCTACCAAGTTGGTATAGGCCCTCCTATTCACTAATGTTGATAATCCTTGTTTACCTCTACTAAAACATTGGATAATAGCCCATTGTCTCCACCAAAAATATATCATGCAAAGTGGGAACTCTTCCCCTTATCGTGCATCCTCTTCCCATTCTACACATCCCTATCAAGCCTCTCCATCTTTCCAACTTGCAACCTTGCCAGTACAAATAGGTGTTGATATTTTCACTAATGCAATGGAAAAGAGGGATAAGTGTCCCTCTCTTTATATAAAACAAATTCCCTACCTGCATTGACTTCCACATCGTTATGGGAGCTCCCATCCCCTTCAAAAACTGGATCAAGGAGGGAAAATTGTGTTACATCCTTCATTGATTTGAATGACCTATGATCCAAGGTAGCCATGAAAAGGAGATTCAATAGTTATAAATTTTAAAGGCCATAATAGAATCTTCCATGAGGCATCTTTGGAGTTCTTCATGAAAACAAATTTTGATCTTTATTTCACAATCCCCAATTTCCTTATTATTCTCTAATGGGTTTCTTGTGGTTCACTGATATGTAAAATATTTTGGATATTCCACTTGAAAAGTTCGTCACAAAATATCTTGTATTATATTGAAATATTCTAATATGTAGGGTTATTTCCTTAGATCTAAAATTTAATTATTAGAATTTATGAAATAACTAAAATCAAAATGAAAGAAAAAACAAATAAACACACCATCCACACCATTGAACAAAATATGTATCTTGGGAAACCCAATATGGGAGAAAACCTAGCTAGAGGGTGAGGCCTATGCTTTGCTCTCTTTTCTTTTGAGTTATTAAAATGCAAATACAAAGAAAGGGGCATTCACTATGGAGTTTCCTGTAACACTATGGCATGAACAACTACTACAGAATCTCCTACTTCCTCTATTATGCTCTCAAAATACCACTCCTAGTTGTTTTTCTCAACTATGGAACAAGTACAATTATAAAGAATGGAACCCTTTCTCCTCCTAGCAACCCAATATTTAACATAGCCCGATAGCCATCTAGGGTTAGGGTTTTTTCATCCTCAACCCTCAATTAGTGATAAGGTTTTGGACCTTCTAGAATATTCTTGAAATTCCACACATAGCTAGCCCCACATGTGTGAGTAATGGGGGAAAATGTGATATCCACTCGTACCATGGTGGTCAACAAGGTAGGTCAAATTGTGGGAGGCGTAACTTTTGAATACAAGATTTCATTGAGGTTATTTTCACACTGTTGAAAATGTCTCGGTGTGTAGAACAATGTCAAGGGATTGAAAGCTATGTTTGCAATGTTTTGACCCCAAAAAATGTCGTTTGATGCCTCAAAATGGCGTGGGAAGGTTTCGGACCCCAAATTTCCAAATTGGGACCTACCACTAAAATGGGCCCTGCAAGCCAATTCCTTCAGTTTTTCCACCCAAAAATTACTAAGATAGATAACAAATTATATCAGATAATTCGTTCCAAATCATTCACTGAAGTAAGAGAGTTTGTGTTATCTTATAGACTTTTTGCTTTGATTTACCTTTGGTTTTGTTGTTTTTTCTCTCTCCTCATTTCTTCTATGTGAAACCTCCAAACTCCATTTCTCGTACTATCCATGTTTGTGTTGTGTACCTTATATTTGAATATAAAATGATACACAAGATATGAAATGATAAGATAAAAAATCCCCTCTACTTGATTACATCAAAATACCCTTAAGGTATGGAAACACCTTACAATTGATTCTTTTATGGAAGGAATATACTCATATTCACTTGTCTCTTGATATTGGGTGATCTTTCAATGAACTAAACTCCAAACACAATAAACGTCCACACCCCTCATAAGGAGGAATCCATCCTTATTTATAATTATCAAGAGAAACCTAATCATAATTGCTATATCATCAATTTCAACCACATATGCATTGATGACTTGTTTCTCCTTTTCCATGTCCTACTTCCAAACATCAATCCCCTTTACCTCCTCTGGATTCTTCAAAAAACATTATTTTTTGAAATGTATGTGCCCTAACAACTATACAAGGCACGTATGCATGTGCTGCTCCATTGAAAGTCACACACATCTCATTTTTTCTCAAGAAAATATAATTTTCCATATTTTTGGGCAGGCTTCATGGGTTTACCTAGTTCATAACCCCTTGTTTCCCTTAAATAACTGATTGTAACCAATCCAACCACGTGGAGATGGTATACATTGAGCATAATCCATGAGGAGAGTAAAATCATACTTGAAGAAAAGTTATGTTGGCTATTTCCTGCCTTGTCTGTAACCCCTTATTTCCCTACTACTAATTCACATCCTCTGACCTGGAAACCTTTTTTCTAGCCATTTCCATGATTTACATATATGGCCAAGAAGTTTCCCTTGATATTCTATGGTCCTACATAAGCATCAAAGTCAGAGGTGCATCTTATAGTTAATGGCCTAGGTGGATGGACCTAGAGTCCATTCTAAGAGCAGTGTCGCAATAGGTCCAGGTAATAACTACCTATATTTTGTTTTCAAATAATAAAGAATCTTCTTTCCCATGAAATACTTATGTTCTTAGTATATGATGATCATTTTTGAATATCTTGTTACTTAGAATACTAATTGTTGCAATTATCTTTTTTTTCGGTCATTTTCATAAAAGTTAGTTATTATATAATTGTTGTTCTTTGTAGTTTTCCACTTGAGTGTTTTGTAGGTTGTCAAAGGAATAGTTTGGAAGGATCATGACAGGTTTTCAAACATGGGATCTTCATCAGACGTAGGACACTCGACATGTTTCTTTTTCCTTGCTACTAGTGGTTAGTTAATTGATCGAGTTAGTTATAAATATTTGATTGCATTCTTGGGATTTGGTTTGATCTTTAAATGGTCAGCGCTCTATTGTGGATTTCAACCCATAGCCATAGGGATTTTTCCCGTAACAGTAACAACCTCGTAATTACCTAGTGGACCTTTTCTAATGAGGGCCCATTACATTTATTCAATACTAACTACCATAGTGGGCCTTATTTAATAATAACAATCATAGTGGACCTAGTCCATAGTACATTGAATGACCTCCACTATAATTATTCTACTATGAACCCTTTGACCCCTCATTATACCCTTGTGGAGGATCCCAACATTCCACCCCCCGTAGAATAATGGTTTCCTCAATGCATGTTGTGAAGAGGTACGACCAAAAGTTAGGGTCCCATGGATGAGTATTGACTGCAATGTTGAAGTAAGCCAAAGAACCAGGGTCCCATGTACAAATTCAAGCCACCAAGTTTAAATAGTCTAACAAGATCCAACATAAACTTGGGTTGTGTGTACAAGTGTTAACCACCATGATGAAGTAGTCATTGTCCCATGTGCAAGTACCAACTGCCACATTGAAGTAATCTAAAGAGCGCATCCATAAACCCAAGTGTCAGGTCCAACAACTCATGTTAACTCTCCACTAGATATACTTGAGCTCAATACCTATCTGAGAATGGTGCTCAAAATTCCTAACATGAGCATGTGGATCCAAATAAATAGATCTAACCTTATCAAAATAATTTTCCACATAAGTGCAAAAGATTTGATGTGGATCTGGAAGACACACGACTACTGGAGAATAGGCAAGTTGGAAATTGGTAGTCCTAACTAGCTCTTGGCTACCCTCCATGATGTTCTCTACATAAGGTAGAGTAGAGTCATCAAATAGAAGGTGAAAGTAGTTTTCATCCTAGAAATGACAATTGTCCATGTACTAGTCATTGCAAGCATTCTCTAAATCATTCCAGGCATATCTAGCTCAGTTATACTCTTCATTGATGAAAGGATGTCGTATCAACAATACAAGTCTCCTTATATTTATTGAGTATCTCTTTCATTTCTTGGAATCCCTTATACCTAGAGATATTTTTTCACCAACATTCATTTCTTCCATGGCATGTTCGACTACATTGTCATTCTTCACTTCCATTATGGTTTGAGAGTGGAAATTTGCAAGGGTTGTAGTGCACTTGATATTGATCAAAAGTATAACATATAATATGTCAAATCAAAACCCCAAAAATCATCTTTCCAATGGTGTTGGTATGGTGAAAATATGAGTACCCTGTCAAAAGATATATGCTTTGCAGTCCACGCGACCATCATGGAAAACCCCTAAAATAATTGATTTTAAATCAATGATATCTTCACTCCTCAAACTTTGATTTGGATGATTTTTCTAGAAACTTGGGCGATCTTACCAGATGAACTTGGATATATAATCGATTTCTTCATATTCAACTCATAAAGATACATGAATTGATCTAAGTGTCGTGGCCCTCTTTTTTTTCTTTGAAAACCTACAAAATAGGAAAAATCAAGATTCTTCTTTTTTGACCCAAGAAAGAGTTGTAATACCACTTTCGTAAATTAGATCTAAATATAAAATCACACACAAGATACAAAAGGATAAGATAGAAAATCTTATTTACTTGATTATATCAAAATACCCTTAAAGACAAGGCAACACCTTACAATTATTCCTTTTATGGAAGTAATCCACTCATGTTCTCTTGCCTCTTAAGGTTGGGAAATATCTCAATGAGATAAGCTCCAAACACAATAAATTTCCACGCCCCTCATAAGGAGGACTCCATCATTTATAACTAACAAGAAAACTCTAATCATAACAACCTCACAACTACTCATTGAAACTTCTTTAATGAATCCTCATTACATTTATTCAATACTAACTATCATAGTGGATCTTATTTAATAATAATGAATCTAATGAACCTAGTCTATCTTATATTAGTCTATCTTATATTGAATGGTCTCCACTATTATTACTCTAATATGGTACTTTTGGCCCTTCATTACACCCCTAGGAAATATCCCAACAATTTTTTATTATGTTTCTCGTTTCTCATTTCTAGTGGCATAGGTTGCCCCTCCCTCTTTATTTATAGTTATGTTTCTCGTTTCTCATTTCTATTTTAAAGATTTTATTTGTAGTTGGCTACGTACAATAAGTGGGGTTTTTCTTATTTATTTTCACCATCAGTACCAGTGTCACAACTCCAGTGGTTAAAGTAGTTTGGGACTATTCTCGGAAGACGATGAGAGAGGATAATCGAAGATGGGGCATTCTTTGTATTGTCAACACTTTGAGATTTGTAGAGTGGGTATAATAAACCCTATAATAAGCAGGAGACGGGGCAACGTTCCTGCTAGATCTAAAAAGAAATCTGTGTTCAAATATGTATCTGCAATATGGAGGATTCACAAATTCAACGCTTCCAAAAAACTTTAAACTAAATCTAAGAAATACCTATTCGTCAAATCTGAATGAATTTTGATGTTCAGGAAAAAAGACGTTTAGCAACAAATAAAATCACCTAGAATTTCAATTTCTGCATAATAAACATCTAATTTACCAAGTGAATTGAACATCCAGTTAATTGGGATTACTGTCTTTTTTAGATTAATGTATCTTTCATAAGAGAAATAGATTTATCAAATGACTAGATTTATCCAACGACTATTGATTGAACATAATTGAACTTGTTACTTTGAAAGTTAAAACAAAACCTTTAAACCTTTAAGATTCAAGTAGTTTGAAACACTTTCCATGAAGAAGTCCAGTTTAGAATATTGTACAAACTTCTTTCCAATAATATCAGGCAATTTTCTAATCACTTTGCTTCTTTGGAATCTATCATACTCTCCTGTACTGGCACCAATAATTCCAAGCTGTTAGTGTAAATAGATCTTTAGACAAAAAGGAAGAAATTAGAAAAATAAACGAAATCTTATCCCAAAAATCATCTAAGTAAATGTGTTGACATTTTAACAGGCAGGCCATTTCTAGATATCCACCCTCCTGCTTTCAGATTGATGTAATTTACTCTTCATAAAAATGTGTTGACATTTTAACAGGCAGGCCATTTCTAGGTATCCACCCTACTGCTTTCAGATTGATGTAATTTACTCTTCATAAAATGGTTTGAATGAATATTCAAACTCTCCATAAAATTCAAATGAATGCGGAATTCTTGAATCACACATCTTAGTGAATCTTCTAATTACTCTACTTGTTCAAAGCTTCACTTGGAATTATTTAAGCACTTGGGTGACCCATAATTGGTTTTTTAATAAGCCTTTCATACTAAAACAACGGGTTCATATTTTTAACTCCATACTATGCACTTTGTTATTCTACTCCAATGCCCATAGCTCAGTAATCCTACAAAACAGATCCCCCTCCAATGTTCACTATTAAGTTCCCCTGCACAGAGTTTCCCACAAAGCCCCTTACATATTCCCCTCCAATGTTCACTATTAAGTTCCCCTGCACAGAGTTTCCCATAAAGTCAGAGATAACAACCCTCCAAAAACTTCAGAGATTCCCAAGGATATTTAAGGACATTCTCTCTTAAAAAAAACCCTTAGCATTAAATTGTCAGCATAGTCAAATAAGGGAATTAACAAATTTGGTTTTAACAGCAATAACAGAAACTTTAAGTCACTTCAAGCAAGTTGAAACAATTGGGACTTAAACCAACGTGGATCTTACAAACAAAAAAAATAGTTCTTTATTTAATTTAGTGTCCTATCAAATTTTTTAATATTAATCCTGGCAATACCAGGAGTTCATTCTAGATTATTAAACAGCTGAGCCTTATACTATTCACATCCTTCAATGTTAACACATGATATTGACATGGTAAATGCAAAAAACCATTTTCCTATAATCATAAAAAAAAAAAACTATTTGTCAACTAACTATTGTCTAAATTTAGATATGATGATGATGATGCAGCAGATGATGATACATTACATATTCTTCTCTGGAAAAAAAAAAACTATTTGTCAACTAACTATTGTCTAAATTTAGATATGATGATGATGATGCAGCAGATGATGATACATTACATATTCTTCTCTGGAGAAGAGAAGATATTCTTCTCTGGAGAAGAGAAGAGAGGGCACTTTCACATGAATTGGCAGGTTGTGCATTTTGAAGAAGAATGGTGTTCTTGCTGAAAAGCAGGAAAAGAAGGTGCAGCAGAGTTTTGTGCCAATGTTCCTCAACGCTGGAGTGGAAGAAAATAAAATTGGAAATTGGCAACTATTAAGGATGGACTGAAAAGCGACTACAATAGTCCTGCAAATGATCATGCTTATGTATTCATAGCAGTGAGTCACTGCCCAGTATTGCAGTCCCTTTACAATCCCACCAATTTCCAAGTTTCATTTCTTGCACTGAGCTTCAGTCTTGAACAACATGACACAGAAAAGCTGCTGCTGCACCAGCTTCTTCTCATGCCTTTCAGCAAAGAACAACCAACCTTCTTGAAATGATGACAAACTGTTGGATTGCAATGAGAATTTCAATGCATTAATAGGCATTACTTTACATCGAGTTGTATGCATATATGTGGGGCTAAAGTGAAAGTGAAATAGGCTTTAAGGAGGATAAAGTGAAAGTGAAAGTGAGAATATTTCTAATTCTTTTGGGATGAGATTGAAAGAATAGCCATTGGAATTTCTTTGTGCAGATTATTTATTTGGTTAAATTATTACAATTTAGTTTAAATTCTTGAACCACTTTGGTATGAATTYTTAAGTTCTTTTTCTTTTTAGTGCCAAAACTTAAGTTACAAATTATAAARCATAAAACATTTTTTTAGCCTTCCCCTGCCAAGCTTGAAAGAATCTTTCAGGCCATTATCTTCTTAAACTTATATTGAAAAAGTAAATGCATATTAACAATTTCTTATCACAAATATCTTTTTTATGCMGCTTTTGAAAAAGTAAAGTAAAAGTTATTCCTTCATTCTTATTGGTTTTATCATTTTTTTAATAAAAAAAATTTGGCAAGTAATGTTGGAATAATATTATTTTCACTATCATAAAAAAAAATGTTGAAGTATAGGATTGCATATACAGAAATGTCTTTTTTCTATCTCAGTAATTTATTTAAATTTTGATTTTTATTCTAATTTAGGTTATCTGGATTAATATGAACTTTCATCTCCATTTTTAATGGAGATTGCATATATATCAATATCAATTATCAATTGAATTCATAAAATCACATATAAGAAATGCCAAAGCAAGTAATTTAGGCACAGATAAATACAAAAAAATTGTGTTCATTAAATTAGTTAGTGAGCTATTCACCACCCGATCATTGGAATTAGTGGGGTTCCACTTCAATTTAGACCATGATATACCTTAATCCTTTCTCTCCAATGCTTTAGTGCATGCCCCGAGAATTTGATACATTGAGAGTGGTAGAACATTGGATCAATTAAAGGAAGCTCCTGTCACAGATACAAGGTTGCAGATTTTGTAGGTTACTCTATTCATCGTGAACATTGTAGTAATAATTTGGATTAACCTATTTTCTTCTCTTAACAACAACAATCATCAAACTACCTTGAGCTCTTACTAACCTCATGTCCTAGGGATTATCTTTTAGGTTAAGAACAAGCAAAGTTGTAACTATTCAAGTTACTATCAAATTACCTTGAGCTCTTACTAGCCTCATGTCCTAAAGAATTCACACATTATSWAMTTWCCATGCATGAGSTCTACGATAMTAMCMTGGGCATRTCYWARGGATWATCCYTWRGAYATGCCCAKGKTAKTATCGTAGASCTCATGCATGGWAAKTWSATAATGTGTGAATTCTTTAGGACATGAGGCTAGTAAGAGCTCAAGGTAATTTGATAGTAACTTGAATAGTTACAACTTTGCTTGTTCTTAACAACAACAATCATCAAAYTACCTTGAGCTCTTACTAACCTCATGTCCTAGGGATTATCTTTTAGGTTAAGAACAAGCAAAGTTGTAACTATTCAAGTTACTATCAAATTACCTTGAGCTCTTACTAGCCTCATGTCCTAAAGAATTCACACATTATGTACTTTCCATGCATGAGGTCTACGATAATACCATGGGCATATCTAAAGGATAATTTAAATCAATGGTTTGTAGGGAAGCATTGGCAACACGGTAGTAGTTTCAAAAGACATGGTATTATTAAATGAGTTTGAATGACCTCCTTTCTCTCCATATTGTGGTATTATAGGTCCTTGTTGTTTCTTAGCAACTTTTTTTTTTAATATTTATTGTTAGTGATTTCACTAGGAGGTGACAACTCATTGATGCAGTGAGGCTTAACAATCTCATCAAAAAGCAACAATAGTTGGTTGAGGATTTGACCCCAAGACCTCATTCATAGAAACCACAACACTCAACCACTCGAGCTAACCCACCAAGCTAAGGTTGGTTTTCTTTTATTTTTATGATCTCTTTTAAATTATATTTCTTTACATTTTTATTAGCCCCGTAGGGAAGATGTTGCTAATTTGACTAACAAGTGGGTAGGTGGCAGTTTGTTGATGTCGCTCCACCTACTTGTATCAATAACCCATACTGCTACTTGATGTGCCTTCGTTCTTCTTCTTTCAAAGCACTTCAATTGCTCAATGTACCTTTGTTGTTCATCCTTCATCCTTCATATTTCATTTTCCATTGCCATTAAACAAGCTCCATTGTCCACTTAGTTAGGTTACCTACTCCACTTAGTCTAGTTTATATGTTATGTCACCAACCTTCCAAGGATAAACCTAAGTGGTGTTACATAGACTCAAAGTTGAATTCACTATTTTATGAGCATAAGTACTTCGCAATACTCGTGTGCTTTGGCTGCCACTATAACTCAAGAGTATATCCAACACCTTGCAAGCCAAAAATGTCAATAACTTGTGCCTTAATAAGGGTCGAGGCATCTCAAAGCCAATCGAAGTGGACCTCTAGGGGTTGTCTAGCCTTCTAGCCTTATCACAAAGGGCCAACATGTCCACTTTGAGAGAATTAAACTCACCTAAACCTTGGTGGGAAGGATAACAAACATGTTATCCAACTACACAAGCTATAAAACCAAGATTGTTTTTCTGAGCATAAGTACTTCGCAATACAACTGTGCTCTGGCTGCCACTATAACTCGAGTATATCCAACACCTCGCAAGCCAAATATACCAATAACTTGTGCCTTAACAAGACTCGAGGCGTCTCAAAGCCAACCGAAGTGGACCTCTAAGAGTTGTCTACCCTTTTAGTCTTATCACAAAAAGCCAAGATGTCCACTTTGAATGAATCCAACCACACGAACTATAAAACCAGCACAGATGAACCTTAATATTTACCAACCGTAAGAGGTTGATACAGCGGACATATTTAGTTAGCCGTAAGGCAGAATTATTCAGTGTGGCTTGGCAAAAAATTGTGCCCCTGCTTTCTGGTAAAATTAAGATCGCCGTTGCCGGGGATCGAACCCGGGTCACCCGCGTGACAGGCGGGAATACTCACCACTATACTACAACGACTAACTGTATAAAATGCCGGGCTTTAACATAAATGTATGTTGAATCAAGCAAAGAGAATTAGGTTTAAGTATGAATTCGATTTTTTAAGTATTTCAGTTGTTTTTTAATACCAATAAACTTAGTCTCCTGGTTGAGTGAAGGGAAAGGATGCGACGTGTCTCACTTGAATTCAAATCAGAGAATCTAATACCTACCCCCGCTTCTTCTAACACCACTATTACTACCCTCATCCCCAGCTTACATTAATTATAATTCTTATCATGTAAGGCAGTTCACATCA
>JASDQU010508499.1:26796-36893 GCA_032191745.1 Picea mariana | reverse complement strand
CTCACGATGTCTTCTCAAGATCCTTTGTGCTTGTAGTTGCGAGACTCGATGAAACAATATGATATTATTTACGAATTCTCAAGAAAAATTGTTGCATTGATTGTGAATCGATCCATCCCAAATTGATTTTCACTAGAATTTTTTGTTGATCAATTGTTTTGATGGAACTTCTAATTTTCGGCTTCCACACAATTTGTTGATATTGTCTCTCTTCTTTTTCAAATTTGTAGTTCCTTTGTTTGTAAGAAGAATATTTTTTATATATCTTTTGATATTTTTGTTGCCCATAACGACTCTTGTGATTTGGATGATGATAAGGCATCCTAATCTCTTGTGACTTTTCCTTAGAACCATATTATTTTGATGTTTGTAGTGATTTGTTAATATAAACATTCTTCTGAATTTGAACATTGACTGACTCAGTATCGGTTCCTTTTTCTGATGTCGAGATTCGAATTTATGACAATTTATCTATCGGGTCAGTCATTGTTTCTTTGTTGACTAATGATGTTTTGCAATCTAGCTCTTCTTGTAAAGACTTCTTATCATGCTTAATATTTTTAATGTGTGTTAGTAAATCCTAATTATGTCATCTTAAACATAAAATTTCATCCTCATTTTCTGACTTATCATGTTTATTTTTTTATTCTAGATTATCCTTTCTTTCGTCCTTTAAGATTTTAATTTGTTCAAGTAATTGTTGATTAAGGATTCTTAGGTGGGAGATTTCTTCATCTTTTTCAGATAATGTCTTCTCATTCTTTAGCTTCTTGATTTGTTCAGCCAAGCTTTGATTATGGTTCTTTCAACGACAATTATCTTCATCCTTCTCTAATAATTTCTTAATGAGATTTTGATTAGCTTGTACTAACTTCTGATTTTGATATTTTAGGTGAGAGTTTTCTTGATTTCGTTCTAGTAAGGTCTTATCATATTTTGTCTCTCACCTTTAATTTGTGCATGCAACTCCTCATTATGTTCTACTTGGAAAGAATATAATTTACTCTTAAGTTTCTCCAAGACGACTCCATTTTGTAAATTCCTATTGGTCTCTTTATAATATGCTAGTTCGTCTTCCAATTTCTTGTAGTCATTTTGATCTTCTCCTAGAATAAATAGTTTTCAACAACTTGTCCAATTAAAAATGTGATTTCTAAAGGATTCTTGAAAATTAAACTCTAGTGCACAAAATGGACATTTTGCAAAAAAATTTAGGATTATTTGTAGTTGTCATAATTCACTTGGTACTTATTCAATAATGAATAAGTGTAAAAACCACTTTGGTGAAGGTATTATACTTTTTTTAAAATAGCTTATCTTTTATATATTGGTAAAAAACTATGTTTTTTTTAATAACTTCACGACTTTCCAAAAAAAAAAATGATTAAATACCCTCTGTCCTTATTAGTCCTTGCCTTCAACAAGTAATATAACGTTCAATTCACCATTGAATTGTTATTAGTTTATATTTGAATTTTTAATATTTTGATGAGTTATATAGTTTTACATAGGAAAATTTAAAAACTACACATTATATAGCATATAATGTAAACAAAAATATTGTTTGTTTTAAATCTGATTGGATATCAAGTTTGAAGTGTTATTGTTGCCGTGGCGGCAGGTATTAACACTTCAATATCAGTTTACATACTTCAATGTTAGTTAGTACATACAAATTGACATCTAATTAAATAGAAACTGACATTTAATTAATGCAACCTCGCATCGATTTAATTAATAGACAGTGACTTTGCTCTGAGGTGGTGTTGCATGCAGACATTTCTGTCTGCATGCAAGGACCTGGATATCTCTCAAATGACCCACAAGGACAACTCTCAAATGAATAGAAAACTCCTCCTCTTGCTCTAGAATATCTTCTAGATGGTATTCCAATGAACCTACTTCTGTCCAAACAAGCACTACAGACTCCTCTTGCTCTAGAATATCCTCTAGATGGTATTTCAATGAACCTATCCTCTAGATGGTATTTCAATGAACCTACTTATGCCCGACGGAATTTACCTTCAAATCCAAGCTAGACATGTAAAAAAAAAATAGAAATAGAGACCTGGAACATTAGACATGGAAAGACCCAACAAAATTTGCCTTCAAATCCAAGCTAGACATGTAAAATAAAAATAGAAATAGAGACCTGGAACATTAGACATGGAAAGAAGAAAATAAAAAAAATAGCGACTTGGCACGTCGGTCAACCCTGGTGTCATGGGAAAAAAACATGCAAGTAATAGTACAAATTAATGTAAGGGAGAAAGACCTTGGACATAGAATTGGATATGTAATAGCATAATTGAATCTAGGAAGAAACAACTTACCTATGATAGATGCAGAGTCCTTTGAAGACAAAATGCAAGATTAGTGCAACTGGTGAGAAATACACTATCTCTATCTCTATGTATGCCCCGTCGGACTTGGTTTTATGGCATACAATTATAAATCCATGTCCTTTTCTTTACTATTGTTTCTCTTTCTCTTTGCTTTGGCTCGGATGCTTGCTTTGGATTTCAAGCTTTGTTGTTGAGGTCTTCTGCAAAGCATGCCCCTCACGGACTCAACCAAATGAAAGGGAAATGAAGGGATCTGCATCTAAGGGTGTGTCAAGTCTAATAAGGTTTGGGTTGGTACATGTGGCTTGTTTAATCATCAATGATAGAATCCAATGGAATTATTACTTCATGATGTCCACATTCTCCAACTCTTCGGTATTACAATATTTTAATTGTGAGAATATGTCAAGGCCTGCATGCATTTTATACGGGAGTAAAGATATTTGGTATTCTCATGGCATCGCATCAACTTCCCAACATAGCATGACACAATGTCTAGCTTTCCCCACAAGTTCAAACCCGTCCACTGGATTACTTAAAATCATTATTTGAACTTCAACTCGAACTGTAGCTAGTGTTTTTTTTTGCTACTACATCTGGCCTGGATTAACTAAAACCTGATTTAGAACATAGAGAAGGGATGTTGGAGCAACATTGCTTAGAACGACATCAACAACTCTCCAAATACCACCTAAGGTTCTTTGACAGTCTTGACTGTGAAATTGATAGCTCAACCTTGAATCCAATGAGTTATCATGAGGAAGCAAGCATGGATCGCACCTCACACCTCACTTTACTGGGTGGCCAATCTTAGTCATATTCCCTTAGCTTTAGTATCTTATGGAATCCCTTTGAAACCCATCACCAACTTCGTACACAATCGAGCAATGACCAATGAAAGAAGAAAACAAAGCAAGGAACATTCATAGTTAGCAACACTAGAATTGGAAGAGGGGGTCACTAGCTCACAAGTCGAACAAGTCCAAGGAGCACGTACTAGCCAGGGCTTCGATACAATTTCACAAGAACTAGGGGAAGATATTTTTATCAAACTAAACTACTAGCTATCATAGAGAGGAGCTCCAAAACCAACATCTCTACCCATTGACTTGGAAATCTAGTGTTGGACTCGACCTCTTTTTGTCTATGGTTGTATGCTCCTACTAGGGAAGATACACATGTTGTACGCTCCTGATAGGTAGAGTACAGTTATTGCAATAAAAAGTGTTTAGATACAGTCCAAGCGCAACACGTGTATATAATTAAGCATTGATTGCATTTTATATGTATACGAACAATTGTATTGTATCATTGGTTCTTATGTTATTATCTGAAAGGGAAAATGTGATGTCTCGTTCCCAAGATTAGGCTAGCAGGGAGTGACTTAGTAGTATATATGTTCTCGTAGACTATAGTCAGGCACAAACAGGGAACAAGATGGAGAAATAAGGAGGAATTGATGGCTAAACGATGAATTAAGCCAAAATACTTAGGAAAAGTCACTTAAGCCTAAGTCGACAAAGAATTAGAATGAAAAGGTGTTAAAGGGGGACTTAATTAATTAAGTAATCACTTTAGGAGGAAAAGCACCTAGCTTAGGTGAGGTCAATGGTGAATTATATTGGGAAAGGTATAAAGGGAGGAATTTGACCTAATTCCTCATTATGCATTGTTATGATTTAATGTTGAGAGTTCCCAGAGGAGGAGAGGATTCGACTTTACTGTTTTGTGGATTTCTGGAGGAAACCACCACCATTGATCAGTTTCGGTGTTGAGAGACACACCCTATCCCATCGGAGATACCATCTAGGTATTTCACAGAGCTATTCAGGATTATCCAATACAGTGTGTATAGCTCAGCCAATGAGGGCGCAAGTCAGATTGAGGGTTTGTGGAGTTGCACGAGGTCTGAGCTCAGATTGCAGTTTCCTTCCGAACCAATTGAGATCCAGCCAGGGTGCTTCCATTGAGCCATTTATCATTAGATTCTGACAGTGGAATCTTGCAGATCGCCTCATCCAGCCATTTAGGGTGCAGTTCTTCCAGTAGTACATTTGGGGTTGCATGCAGAGTATCAGAGCAGATCCGCGGAAACCCTTCTGACCCAGTTCCGCATTTGGCGAGATGATTGTTTTGAGCCCTATAGCATCAAATTTCGTTGGTGGAATCCTTTGGGGCGCATCCAGTGTCCCAGGAGGTGCGCAAACCCCCCAAGGGTCCAAATCCAGTGCCTCAGAGACCAGATTCAAGATCTGGCACTCATCCATTTCAGTCTAGAGGCCAAGGCGCTTCTATTGGAGCAATTTCCAGTGCATTCTGACGGTCTATTCTTTCAGATGAGTTTTCCAGCTGGTAGCGGTTACCGTACTTCTCCGGAATCGCATATTTTTGTCGATCTATCCGTGCATGCATCAAATCTGCTATCATCTTCTGATCATGGGTATTTTCATACTATTTGTTTGTATTCCAGTGACGATCCATGAGATCTAGCTGACGATTATATTCTATATTTCCAGTATGTTATTGTATTTCCATGCTTGAGTCGTATAATACATGTTATTGAGCAGTTGATGTTCTTTACTTCCGCATGCATCCTTTATATGTTGTTTAAACCATAAATATGCAACATGCACATGAAATAACCAACATGCACCTGCAATAACCCACATGCACATGCAATAACCATCAAGATCTCAAACATACAACTGAAACGCATCCAGAAACCCCCAGTGTATCAGATCTGCAAGACAGAACATTAGATCAGTAGCAAATATCTTGATCAGCGGGATCAAGGATATTTCAGTGGTATCAGATCTTTAGTCCTGCCAGCCTGTGACTAAAGACAATGAATACAACAGAAGAACCAGATGGTCGTGAGCACGTAGGTGACGAATATGTCACTTACAACAGGCGCGGGGAAAGAAGGGATAGGCCTAACTTTCCTCCCTTCCCTCCCAGTTCAGAGGAAGAGGAAGAGGCACACAGAGAAGTAGAGAGAAGAGCAGAGCGTGAAGCAGAGAGGAGGCTAGGTGATAGATATGAGTGACCATAGGGCAGTGGTAACGCCCCCGTGGATCCAAACGTAGCCTTCATGTAGGTTATTAGTGATATGCTAGCTAGTCAGTGGACCATGTCTCAGTCTTTGGCTCAGGTAGTAGATAGACTGGCTATGGTAGACATTCCGGGCACACAAGCCCCACATGCAGCACATGGGAACTCAAGGGCAGGCAGTAGACCCCAGTCACCCACTCGCATATATACCTCTGTGAGTAGGATTCCATGTCCGTTGTTTCCCAATTTCAAGAGGGCATCCCCGGTAGCAACATAGATATTGATAGCATAGAGACTGCCCACTCATGCAGAGTACATTGCAAAGTATCGGAGAGAGTATGCAGCCTTGGGCCATGACTTTCATCAGGATATGACCTTAGTCGAGTATTGTGGACTCAGACTCAGGAACTGTCCTAGAGAGCCACAGAGGGGAGGGCAGCAGCAGCAAGGGCATAACATTGACTTCATCCGAAAAGTTGGTAAACTCACCATACCTTCTTTTGACGGATCGTCCAAATGCACCGCCAGATATTGGGTATAGAAACTAGACACCTACTACAAGCTCAACCAAATGACCGAGTCATAGGCCATCAGTTTCGCCACCCTACACTTGGAGGGTGAGGCACACGAGTGGTGGTATCATGGATTGGTGACATTAGGTCACAATCGCATCACTTCCTACAAAGAGTTCACAGAAAGACTCATGGATAGATTTGATAGGAAGGATCCAGAGATCCATTTTAGAGATCTAGCCCAGTTGAGACAAACTGGCACAGCAGAGGCATTCATCTTAGAGTTTCAGAGGGTAGCAGTGGCAGTGAAAAACATATCTGAGCCCCGATTGGTCATGTTATTCATAGAAGGGCTCACAGAACCCTTGAGAGGATGGGTGAAGGCCTACCGGCCTCATGCCTTGCAAGATGCCATCCGACACACTAGAGATTTGGCAGATTCGGTGCCAAAAACTAAACCTTTCACCAAACCCTTTGTACCACAGAGAGACAAGGATCGGAAGAATTTTCTAAGGGAATGGAAGGGAAAGCCCAAGTTGGATGATGATACGCGATGGGAGTTGATGAGAAAGAAGCTTTGCTTCTTCTGCAGAGACCCTTGGGTCCCTGGGCATAGATGCATGGGGAAGGGACAAATCTACTATATTGAAGTGGAATCAGGCAGTGAGGAGGAGGATGAGGATATTCAGGCACCGACAGACAGTGATTCAGAGACCGAGACCACTCATGAGCCAGAGCAGCAACCGAAGAAACCTCAGATACCAGCAAGGGCACGGCCCCAAGAGGAGGCAAAACCTCGTAGAGAGGTAAAAGGGGGAACCATAGCCACCCTTTTAGGAGTACCCAGGTACAACACTCTCAGGCTCAAGGGCCTTGTACAAGGGCAACGCATGACAGCTTTAGTTGATGGTGGGGCCACACACAACTTCATAGATGCATCCTTAGTAGCCAAAAGGGGGTTACGCACAGAGGAGTTTGAGGGATTCTATGTGGCAGTGGCTGATGGATACACGATGACATGCTTGGACATGATCCCTGACCTAAAGGTCAAACTAGGCAACTACACCCTGACTGACACATTCTATGTAGTTGACCTATCAGATATTGATGTCGTGTTAGGGGTACAATGGTTATATTCATTGGGGGAGATTGGGTTCAACTATCAGATGTTGACCATGAGCTTCAGAGACGTCAGTGGATCGAGAGTTGTGCTGAGAGGCATGTCTATAGGGGCACCTCTAGCAATATCGGCAAAGAGGATGGAGTGGATCTTTCGTCACAGTGATGTGGATTACGCAGCAGAGTGTTTGATCACCACACGAAAGGACTCAGAGGGTAGGGAGCAGTACCATCCACAGATTAGAGAGCTTCTGGGATGTTATGAGCCAGTATTTGGGTCGATACCACCAGGGAGACCGCCAGACAGGGGTTTTGAGCACATGATTGAGTTAGAGGGAAGGGCTACACTGGTGATTACAGCACCCTATAGACACCCCAAGAAATTTAAGGACGAAATTGAGAAAGCAATCAAAGAATTGCTCGCTATGGGGCACATCAGGCCCAACATGAGTCCTTTTGCATCTTCAGTCATCCTGGTACTGAAGAAGGATGGCACATTACGGATGTGCATCGATTACAGAGCGCTCAACAAGAAAACAATCAAGAATCGTTACCCCATTCCACGCATAGATGAGCTTATGGATGAGTTACATGGGGCAGTCTTCTTCACTAAGATTGATCTACGCTCAGAATACCATCAGATCATCATCAAGGAGAAAGACATTGAGAAGACAGAGTTCTGATGCCATTTTGGACACTTTGAGTTCTTGGTCATTCCGTTTGGACTGACCAACGCACTAGCCACTTTCCAGTCTTGCATGAACCATATCTTTAGAGCACAGTTGAAGAAGTACCTTCTGGTATTCTTCGACGATATATTAATCTACAGCAAGACATGGGATGAGCATTTAGCACATTTGGGGAAGGTCTTGGATATTATGCAGGCACAGTCTTTATATGCCAAGGAATCCAAATGTGAATTTGGCATGAGGGAACTAATGTACTTGGGGCATATCATCAGTGGGAAGGGAGTACAGGTTCACCAGAAAAATATCACATCCATTGTGGATTGGCCAATGCCCAAGAATCTCACGGAGCTAAGAGGATTCTTTGGGTTACAAAGTTACTACAAGTGGTTCGTCAAGGGTTTTTCACAGTTGGGAGCACCACTCACAGACTTGACCAAGAAGGGTGCTTTTGATTGGACAAAGGAGTCACAATAGACATTCAACAAAATGAAGGAGGATATGAGCACATTCCCTATTCTATCCCTTCCAGACTTTTCGCAATCGTTTGTCTTCGAGTGTGACGCATCAGGGGTGGGGATTGGAGTAGTCTTGATGCAGAGGGGCCACCCCATTGTGTTTGAGAGAAGAAATCTCAACGAGTCGGAGAGACTCTATCCTATTTACGACAAGGAGATGCTAGCAATCATGCATGCCTTAACCAAATTCAGGCAGTATCTGTTTGGCAGCGGGTTTGTAGTGAAGACTGATCATAACAGTCTCAAGTATTTCCTTGATTTGAAGGACCTCAGTGAGAGGAAACAGAAGTGGGTCTCAAAGATCCAATCCTTTGACTTTGACATTGAGTATGTCAAGGGAAAAAGGAATATCATGGCAGATGCCTTGTCTAGAAGGCCAGCAGGATGTTCGATGATGGACATTTGTACAAATTGGAAAGCCCATGTGTTGGTGGAATACTCCAAAAAAAAATTTGCTTGTGAGGTGATGGACGGACAACTGATTGATGATAGATACCAGGTTCTTGATGACATCATTTTCTACAAGGACTAGATCTAGTTGGTTCCAGAATCCACCTTGAAGGGGAAAATTCTGAAGGTATGTCATGATTCGCCTACAGCAAGGCATCATGGGTACTTCAAAACATATAGGCAGATCAGGGAGAGATTCTCATGGAAGGGTCTCAAGGATGATGTGTTGAAACACATACGAGAGTGCACGACTTGTCAACAGAACAAGTTCGAGCAGACACACCCCACAGGGATACTACAACCTCTACCCATTCCAGAGAAGAAATGGGAGAGCATTTCCATGGATTTCATTACAGGCCTCCCTAGAGTGCAGGGCAAGGAATGTATATTTGTGGTGGTCGACAGACTGACCAAATTTGCACATTTCTTCACCATACCCACAGACTACAAGGCCATACAAGTAGCAGAGTTGCTTTCAGGGAGGTATTCTTATTGCACGGGTTACCCAGACAGATAGTCAATGATAGGGATGGGTGCTTCATAAACGCATTTTGGCAGGAGCTTTTTAGATTGACAGGCATAGAGCTAGCCACGAGTACCAGCTACCATCCATAGACAGATGGATAGACAAATATCGTCAACAAATTGGTGGAAGGGTATCTGAGGAACTATGTGGGGGGGCAGCAACGCACTTGGGTGAGATGGTTACATATGGGTGAGTATTGCTACAACAAAACTTACCATATGTCTATCAGAACGTCATCGTTCAGGGCATTGTATGGATACGATGCACCCTCCTTTATAGAGACTGTGTTTGGGGACAGCAGGGTCCCAGAGGCCAAGGATTGGGTGGAGGAGAGTCAGAGGATTCTTCAATCAGTAAGGGAGAACTTGCAGTCAGCTCAGAATCAGTAGAAGATATATGCAGACCGACACGGAGTTGAGCGCAGTTTTTAGGTAGGGGATTTGGTTTTTCTGCGATTACAGCCATACCGACAATCCTCCTTGAAGAGGATCGGAGTAGAGAAGATGAAGCCGAAGTTATACGGGCCATACAGAGTCATCAGGAGGATAGGCGAGGTGGCATACGAGCTAGAGCTACCGGAATGTAGCAAGATTCATAACGTCTTTCGCGTATCTTGCCTTAAAAAGGATGTGGGACAACATGTTAGCATTTCAGAGGAGTTGCCACCCTTGGATGAGGAGGGTCAATTAGAGCTAGTGCTAGAGGAGGTACTAGAGCAGAGAGAGCGCAGATTGAGGAGCGGGATCATCAAAGAGTTCTTGGTTAGATGGAGAGGTCTTCCAATGGAGGATGCCACATGGGAGGGAGAGCATATCTTACAACACCCAGGATTGATGTTGCTTGAGGACAAGCAATCTCGGGAAGGGAGGACTGTGATGTCCTGTTCCCAA
>JASDQU010508498.1:6199-40900 GCA_032191745.1 Picea mariana | reverse complement strand
TTGGACCTGGTTTCATTTTTACGCAAGCTTGAACCAGAGGAAACTATGCTTGAGGTAAGTGGTTTCATTTTTACACAAGCTTGAACCATATAAAACTATGCTTGCAACTTCCCAATGCATGGTTTGTACTTAGCCCCCAGCTCAAGAACAAAGACTAAGCTCGGGGCTCAAACTTCAGCATGAAGTCCAGAGGATGTAAGAAAATTCCCCCCAAGCTTTGTTTCATCCAACTGCAAAGGAGAATGAAATGAATCTTCAAATACTAGACGAAGGACTTGACTCAAATAGAGAGGGGGGAAACTATTTCATTTTTTAACGAGATTGACATAGAAACCATAACTATGCTCATAACCTCTGTTTCATTTTTAATGAGGTTGCTACAGAGACGAAAAAACTATCCTCGTAAGTGGTTTCATTTTTTAACGAGCTTGAAATCAAAAAACCGTGCTCAAAGACCTTTGTTTCATTTTTTAACGAGGTTGCCTCAGAGACGCAAAAAACTATCCTTGGAGTCTTCTTGATCATGGATTCCAAGAGGACAATGCTCTATAAGGAGACCATGTCAAGGGAAAAAACTCGGTCATGGCTTCCAAGAGGTCTTCATTTGATGGAAGAAACACACTATGGAAGGACACCATGTCGAGGGTCGCGACAGGAGTAAATAGATCAAGCTCTAACAACCCTATCGAAGAGATCACCATGTCAACTACTGGATCTAAGTCATCAGAAGTTGAATCCATGGGCGACAATGCCACATAATTGACCTGTGGCGAGGGCAATACCGTCTGCATATAAGAAACATTCAGGGAGGCAATCCAGGCGGTATCAATGAAGTAAAGTTGATCAACAGTCACAACTTGTCCATCGTGAGGGAAAGATATCACACGAAAAAGAGTAGACACAATAACTTTCATGGCATAGACATAATCTCTCCCAAGGAGTAAAGAAAAATCCAAGGGCTCTTGGACTACCATGACATCGATAAAGACAATTTTCCCTCCCAAAGTTACAGGAAACTGAGGAAGGGTCCCTAAAGGTTGACTAGTTCTTCTGTTAAAAGATAACAGATTCTACGTAACCGGCGCAAGTGGAGGACAACCCAAAGCTTGCCAAGCAATAGAGGACAAAATACTAACAGACGAACCTTCATCTATCAACGTTTGGGGAACGTCCCGACCAAAAACTTGTACTGTAATATGGAAAGGAATGTAAGAGGGAAGACGAGGTCTAGTTAGCACACCCCAATCAAAACGGATGGCCTCATTACTTGGAGGGGGTCCTACAGGAGAAGGAGGAATACCCCTTGACACGACAGAGTCTGTATCAACAAGAAAAACGTGGGCAGTATCGAGTTTACTCTCTAGCGGGAGAGTAGGATCGACCGATGGAGAGATCAGATCGACCACTTGAGTTTCATTCTCTAAGGAGAGAATGGGGTTGACAAGTGGAAACAGATCGACCACTTGGGTGAGACTCTCTAACGGAAGAGTGGGATCGATCGAGGATGGGATCGGATCGACCGTTTTAGTTTCACTCTCTGAGGGGAGAGTGGGATTAATCGAGGAAGGTATCGGATCAACCACTTTGTCAATTGGTTCAACTAAGGACGTGACCAGATTGACGACATGATCAACCAAATTGAGCGGTGAAGGGATCGGAGTGAACATTCCATCAACGACAGGTGGGTTGAGAGAAAACTTGCAATAAGCGGCTGGGAGTTGAGGCTATGAAACAGTCATGTCTTCCAGTAATTTCGAGGCTTTGTCCATATGAGGGAAAAGGTGAGTTAGATGAATCTCTTTGCATAACATACACGGGAACTTGACTCTACTTTTCTGCTTCCCAACCGTATCATGACTAGTTGACGGGAGGTCATCAGTATGTTGTTCAGAGGCTGATGACATGGGTTGGTCAGGGTGTGTAGACCATGCTTCTATAACCTTGGATAGACTAGGGCATTCCTTAAGAATATGGCTACCCTTACAAAGCCTGCAAGGGTACTTGGGCTTACGAGTTATTTGGGCGATCTTGACATCATCAACACTCCTAGCACGATTAACAGTAACTGGTTGTTTTCCAACATATTTGACAGTGGTTGGAGGTTTTGACCCTTGTTTATCTTTCTTCTTGTTATTCTTTCTTTTCTTCTTCTTCTTATTCACCGGGTTACTAGCTTCAGAACTTTCATTCGACGAAGAAGATGAAACGGAAGGTGACCTTGCAAGTGAAGAAGGCAAAAAAGACCTTACTAGTGAGGAAGGTGAAGGATCAACATGAGGTTGATGCTCTTGGGGGGAAGTTCTTGTGACTGAAGAACTAACTGCATTCGGGATTACCTGAGTGGAAAACAACCATACCGGTAATCCAATAGTGAGACTTGGAAGGCTCAAAGTAGCAATGTGAGGAGGACCAATGTTTCCATAAGAAGGAAAAACAAAAGGTTCCCCTGGAGCAGGGTTTCCTTCATTAGTGATTTCGGGAACTGACGCCATTAAAATTACAATCTAGAGTCCACTAGGGAGAACAAACAACACACGCTAAAAATCTAGTAAGCAAACAAGCAAACAAAACCTTCTCACAATGAGCACACTAGTTGGTGATGAAATCCAACGTCGTGAGAACAATGTAAGAAGGGGTTGAGATAGAGCGGGTGGAAAAGTTACATTGACGATCTGCTTAATGGACTTACACCCTGGTGCAAGATCCCACACATAATCGTGGGTATACCCTCCAAGGAGCCCAAGTGAGTTTGGCCAATGTCGATTCTAGGTACCGTGAAGACTTGCCCCTCCACAGTCACCTTGTGTAAAGACCCTAAAGAGATAGGCCACTAAGGTTACCACTGACAACAATAAATCCCGGGGGGACAGTTGACAGTGCGATCCACATGCAAGGGCAAGGTATCTAGCCCGAAATCAACTTGAGAGGCTTCCACTCATCATTGTGGGTATACCTTCAAGTGACCCCCGTAATACGTGCAATCTCTACACCAAGACCAACAAAGCAGGGTGAGTAACTCTGCTAGTCTCAATGCGACCTCATGATTGACCCTTGTGTTAGAAGGGATTACCAGGAAAAAATGTAATAAGTGGATTTAACTCTCCCTATCACAAGATACTATGTTTGTTTGCATCTTTGGAAAGTTATCTTTCACACCTATTCCAAATCCCTACAACTAATCTAATGTATGTTTGCTACCAGAAAAGATTAAAATGTCCAATCAATTTTTATAAGCGCTTTATTTTATGGCTGTTGTTACTCAAAAGGAAGGTGGCGTGGACAATATGGTGTTTTGACCGACTCAAAATTTATGCAAAGAGAAGAAGATGCAGTCTTTTCATTTTGATGAAATCTATGCTACGAGAAGGAGAAAAGATTTATCATTCCCAGATGCACAATGTCCCGAAATCTTAAAACTCATCAATATCAAGATTCTCAAGAAATGAGAAAAAGGTATTGAACACCAATGCACGATTCATGCCCCCCCCCGGCCATGAGGGGGGAAATTTTTCATAATTTAAGATCAACAAATGCCAAGAATCATGCAATTTCGCTACTTCAAATGCAAGGATGCCCCCAATCTAATATAAAGCAAGAAATTAAATCTTTTTGTTTCAAAAATTTCACTAAAAGCAATAATGAACTTTCTTAAAACAAAGAAACCCAAACTAATAGTTTTCTTTTAAAGAGAACTATTCAGAAGAAATCTGATCTTTCCCTAAACAATTCTAAAGAAAACACATGCTTTGTAATTGAAAGACACTCAAAGCAAGAGACTAATCCTTCAAAACCAAACAAAACAAAAGTGGCTAAAAGCAACTCAAAGGATGTCAAGCAGACTGTAAGTAGATCAATATAGGCTCTAAAAGCTCAATCCAACTGATCAAAGCAAAACTGGGTCATCAAAAGATGACAAGACCCAATTCAAAAGTTTACAAATGAGTTCGCAGCCTAGCAGTATATTACAGTGCAAGAATTAGGTATTCTCGCAGGCTAGACATTGGTAGGGTGCGAGAAGTTCGCACTGAACCTAATAGCAGGGTGTGAACATCAAAGATTCTCGCATTCCACAGATAGGTACAGTGCGAGAATGTCTGTAATCAAAGAAAATTTTGAAAAAGGACAGGGAATCTAAGTGGACTTCTAGATCCAGAGAGTCTAGATGGATGTCCCACAGACTCAGAAACTAGAAAACAAGCAATCAAAAGAAGGGAAACTAGACTAACTAGGAAACAATCCGCTCCCAAGTATGGTCGCCAATTTTGTTATTGGATTAATCGGTAGGTGCAGACACTAACTGATCTCCCTAGATCCACCTAGATCTAGAACAAAACACACCAGAACATGACGCTTTCCTTAAGTTTTAAATATCGAATTTACTAACTAAAGAGGGATGGGTGACATACCGTTTAAATGTCGCTTCCTCTCACCATCGCCATCCTAGCTTCGTTCCAATGCTCATACAATGATGATCCTACAAAAGAACGCAACCAACCAAAGTGATAGCAATAGCATAAACTCAATATAAACTTATGTATGTGATCAAGGAATCATACAATAAAAAACAACAAGATTTATAGGAAAGAATCATATTACTGTATCATATTAAATGTGAAAGAGAGATTACAACCATGGCCTTGATTTCATAAGGTCCCTTCCAACTGTCCTTCGTTCCCCACACACTTTCACTCCAAGAATTCTGAGAGCATAGATCTGATAATATTCACAATCTATCTTGAGAAAGGCAAATCTCAAAGCCACTCCAACCAAGCTAATAATTCCAAGCCAACCAAAGCTAAGCTCAAGAACCCCTTCTCCATGATAACTCCTCTCCTTTTATAAGTTGAAGAGGATAAGGTGAGGAGGTTAGGATGATCCCACTAAATCATGAAAGTGAGTAAGATCCAAACCATTCGAATGCCACCTCACCATAGAAGTTTCTCCTTCTAGAAGATTTGAGAAAATGCTCGTTTTTCCCACATGTAAGCATTCTCACACCCTGCTTATAGTGCAACCTGCGAACTGTTCGCACCCTATCTATGATGCATCCTACGAGAATTAGGCATTCTCGCACCCTAATACATATGCAGCCTACGAAATTCCTTTTTTATAAGGTTTTTACATAGGAAAATGCAACATCTTTTCTCAGGAAAAGTTCTTCTCCCTTCTCTCTTCAGGAACTTAGGCCACTGATCCCTCTAAAGGCAACATATAGGTTTACATCATTAACAGTCATAGGGATGATGGAAATAATGTGTAACATCTATTCCTCCACTGATTTATGAAATGCAAACTCATCCTTGGTGGAAATTAGGGATTGTGAACAAATATTTGAGAATATCCTTATGGTGGCATGTCTTCCCTTTCTCAACAAATTCTTGATCATTCTTAATTTCGTTTTTCTAATTTGGAGGTCCTGCTCATAAATGGATCAGTATACATGGGTTCTTATTGCACCTAATAAACTTAATCTATTGAAGAAATGAAATAATATTAACTACAAAATTACTTCATGTACTTGAACTCCTCATGTGATTAAGACCCTGCTATCACCAATTCATATTTTAACATGAGTTAATATTTCCATGAATAAAAATAAACTTACATAAAAGAAAAACTAAAGAACTGAACTATGAATTCCCTAATCCCTTTATCATATCCCCGACTGTAATGCCAAAAAACTAGAGATATTGAAATGTATAAATCCCATATATCTAGGGATTTATACATAAATAAATCTAGGGGATCATAAGCTTGTTAAAACAATAAAATTGTATGTAGGATCATAGCCTAATCTAATATCTATGTGATAATTAAAACAAATAGAACTAATTAATGTAAACAAGATTCTTTACATGAGCATTTTTCCAGTCAACGAGGAATTAAAAGACAAGTATGTGTAGAAATGCATCTCTTAACAATATATTGTTTAGAGATTACTCCATTCATATTCATGGCCAAGGAATGGCAATGAATCATGTTTATCTGGTCTTGCAAAAACCATTTTTCCAATCCAATCAACATCAAATGAAATTGCACTCAGGAGTTAAACAAACTCACACCAACATTAAATCAAATCATAACTCTCTTGAAATGGTTGCTCATCTAAAAATGAATATTCTAAGGTAGAATTGTAGGTTGAGTACACACTTTTATATTGAACAATATTCTGTTGAATTCACTTCATGAGTTAGATTGACAACCTTCAAAAAATATAAACAATTGAAATGAGGAACTAATAAATTTAGGCACGGTTTCTATCAGGAGACATTTCCAAGCAATGGAGAATTAGCGACAAGTAAGTTCATAGATTGCAACTCTGACAATTCCTTGTTAAGTGTATCGCCATTCACATCGATAGAAAAACAAGCATGAGAATGTTTTTCCAACAAAAATTAGTTGAACTAAACAACATGAATAAAAATGTAACATCAACCAATTAACAATTACTACATAATCATGTCACACTTGTTACATGAATCGAAATGTGAAATTATATAAACAAATGAAATCACACTTGTTCTAATAAAAAAATAAAACTAAACTAGGGAGCTACTTCTAAGATGAAGGGGGCCCTACCTTCATTCATAAGTATGACCACTACACACCTACGAACTCATAAATTCAAGAGTTGAACACACAAATAATTGTTTGTTAATTCCTTATAAAAATAGAGTACAACATTGAACAAATTATAAGTCCCCTTCCCTTCCATCCATTCTATTGATCTATATCCCTGAAGAACGATTTATTTCAATACTTATACAATTAAAATTCAATAGATAAAGTGTTTGGGTACATCCAATCTCATACCAAGTTCACGAAATATAACCAGGAATTTACAGACTCTCATTTTGACAATTTAAGGAATATAAAAACAATACATATTTGTTCATCTTCATTATGATTTCATGAACGAAGTCATGAAATCCCAATAGACTCGCATATTTCAATATTCGTTCATTTGTGATGCAAACCCCCACCACTCCCAGGGGCTCGCGCGACCTCCCGATCTAATGATCGTTTTCACAAGGGAGTTGAATTAGCTCTTGGGTCCTTGTTGAGCCATCAAAATTATCTTCCATGGGCCTTTCCCCTATTCCCTCTGCGCAAATTTTCATTCACGAGGGTCTTATCACTTCATCGAAGAATTCCACGTGACCTCGGGCCAAAACTATGGTCTAATCTCTTTAACCAGCAGGAACTATGGAACTTCGGAGCTCCGAGCTTTGAGTATTCTAAATAAAACACATAACAATCCTCCAGAACGCCAAACTAGAGAAGGGATGGATCTACAATCCATGTGTCCCTCTCAACAGACGTTTGAGATACTCCAACCTTCAAGATTTTTGGATTTCTCGACCCAAAACACTTTATGCCTCCGTTCTCCCATACTGTCAGATTCTTGAATCACTAGCAATATGTTGACACGTGGCCCTGACACCAACGGTCAGGATCTAATATAGACTTTGGAGCTTCGATAGTTTTTCACACTCTTGCAACAACACTTCAAGTTCACCAAATAGCTAGACTTCTGGATAATTGTTTATCTGTAGACACATGTCCCCCTTCTAGCAATGGTCCAGATTAACTTTGGACTCCGGGACTTTGGGAAATTTATCTCCTCCAAAAAACACACCCTAAAACTATCAAATTCACGAAGTCTAAAGGAATTAAAGGATTAACACACACACACCTTCTTCAGATATGATGGTTGTGAAAAACTCTAGCTTCTCTCGAACGAATGTCTTTCACTCAACCTCCAAAAAAAATGAATTGTTTCTCCAAGGACCTTCACTCATTATTCTTCCTAAGCTTTATCACTCTAAGTGATTCAAATCTTGGCACACAACTTGCGCTACCTCTCCCGATATTTAGACTTAGAAAAAATATCCTACGCACTCCTTGCGCTTGCTCTCCTCGAGACTCTCTCAACACTTCACTAAGTGTTGGCCCTGTGCACTCCTTGCACAGGTCTATCCTTTGATATTTTTATATTCAAACGAGTATATGTGAACTCCTTGCACTCTCTCTACGAAATTCACTCTATCTCTCCTAATCTATAGAGTTTGTAAATGACTCTTCCTTCGTACTCCTTGTGTGGCCATTGCACACTCCTTGCATGAGGATTTCAGAAGAGAAACAATTGAAACTTATATAACAACAAAGGTTCATTCATTAAACCATGAAATACACACACATGAATATAAACATAGAAAACAGATAACATAACCTTTCCCAAATAACTCATAGATAAGCAAACTCAGACATGTGAAGTAAATCTCCTCTATTATACTACTTCAGGAAAACATTTCCAAGAGTTCCCACAACTCTCAGCTTCTCTCTTTCTCCACAGTAATCACAATGATCTCAACAACAAATACAATAATATTCAACAACCTATTTTGGGCATAGATTACATACATTTATACATGGAGGGACTTCTCAAGACTTCCTTCCAACTACTATAGTTCTTTCACATCATAATTAAATCATTCTACCACTAAGCTTATTACAAATACATGAGAATTTACAATATAGATATGAGTTGATGCTCCAAATCTATAAAATACTTTGGGCATTAAAGAAATTACAATCTCCTAGATTGTTTACAATGGCTCATGCCTCAAAATCTTATGGGCCTTTAATTACAATATTTTCAAAACATTAAAGTGGCGTGCTCTCCTTGGAATTAAATACCAATTTGAATGCACGCACTAGATGTTGAGTTGTTCTCCACTTGGCCTCATTGAATGTTGAAGGAGATGCTCCAACATCATACTCCTATGGACAAAAAGATTCATGGACTCCTTTCCATGATCTCCTCCACTCTCTTTCCATGTTTTTGGATATCGGTTTCAGTTATCCAATTGGCATCTTCTGCTGGATGATCTTTCCACTTAACTAGATACTCATAATAAAATTTTCTCCTGGTCTTCTTAGAAATCCTTTGATAAAAAATATTCTATATTTGTGGCTTCTCTGATATGGGCATTTGTCGCTTCCACTGAATCACCTCTCGATCATTTTTCCCTTCTTTATCATCCATCCTGTAAGGGTATAAGTATGATAGCTTGAATATTGGCGATATTCCAATGTTCTCTGGCAGTTCAATATCATAAGCATTTGTAGATAATTTTCCGAGGATCTTACAAGGTCCTATCTTCTTCATATTTAGCTTGTTATATTTCCCCTTCGGAAATATTTCCTTCCTAATGTGTGCTAAGACTTTATCTCCAATTTCAAAATTCACCTCTCTTCTTTTTTGGTCTATTCGACTCTTGTATCTCTAGCTGCTATCTTGTAGTTTTCCTTTAATTAGATCATGCAACTTTTGCATTTTTGCAGCAAATTCCTTTTCTCCTGCACTTCGAAATTCATATCGTCAAAAATATCCCAATTCTAAAATTCCTTTTGGATGCATCCCATATACTATCTGGAATGGACTCTTACTAGTACTCCTACTCAGTGAGTCGTTATATGCAAACTCTGCTTGGGGAATAATTTGATCCCACTGACTGTTATGTTCAGTGACCAAACTCCTTAACAAATTCGCTAAACTTTGATTCACTACCTCAATCTATATGTCCGTCTGGGGATGATATGTTGAACTGAAAGAAAAAAATTTCCCCAACTTATTCCACAAGTTCCTCCAAAAGAGTCCCACAAATTTAGTATCTTTTTCTAAGACTATACTCCTTGGAAACCCATGCAATCTCACAATCTCCTTGAAAAACAAATTTTCTATGTGGGTAGCATCACTGGTTTTATAAAATGGTATGAAATGTGCCATCTTTGAAAATATGTCAACCACCACAAAGATTGAATCACTTCCCCTCTAGGTTCTTGTCAATCCTAGAACAAAATCCATACTTATAGCATCCCACGACCTGTCCAGAATAGAAAATGGTTGATACACTCTAGTGTTCTGCTACTTTCCTTTAGAATGTTGTAAAATTATACATCTTTCCATGAACTTATTCACATCAACCCTTATTCCTGGTCAACAGTATGAAGAACTCAACTATGCATATGTTTAATCATGGACAAAGTGTCTAGCCGATCCTCCACTATGTTTCTCCTTTAGCAAATTGTCCCTCATTGAGCATTTCGGGATACACAACTGAATTCCATTGAATAAAATTCTATCTTGGAGAAAATACTCCATCCATTTATTTTTGTCTCTTATCAAAGGGTTCTCACATGCTTCATAAGCTTCCTATAAATTTGGGTCTTCTTGATACATCTCCTTGAGGTGTTCAAATCCCAAAGTATCCACTTGGAACTCCTACAAGATCAAACATCTCCTGCTCAAAGCATCTTTAACTTTGTTAGCGCTTCCACTAATATGCTTAGTAACAAAAGTAAACTTATACATGAATTCTACTAATTTGGCATGTCTTTGGTTCAATTTATCTTGTCTGATTATAAACCGCAAATCCTTGTTGTCTGTATACAAAACAAACTCCTTCGGGATAAGATAATGCCTCCACTTTTTCAAAGCTTGAATTCAAGCATAATTTTTTTTTTCATATGTTGAATACTTCCTCTTAACATCATCTATCATCTCACTCAAATAAGAAACATGCTTACTATCTTGACTTAAAACTGCGCCAATGACTACTCCACTTGCATCACATTTGACCTGAAAAATCTTCTTAAAATCTGGAAGAACTAAAACAAGTTTTTCTGTTATCTTTTCTTTCAACACTCTAAATCCCTTCTCAGCTTCTTCTATCCAATTAAAAGATCCATGTTCCTTCTTTATGGTGTCTGGTATGGGTGCACCAATACTGTTGAAATTCTTGATGATTTTTCTATAAAAACTTGCCAACCCATGAAAAATCCTTACCTCAAACACGCTTCTTGGAGAAGGCCATTCACTTATTTCTGTCACCTTATTTGGATCCATATTCAATTCATTTGAAGAGATTACAAACCCCAAATACACAAGTTTTCTTTTCATAAAAGAAAATTTCTTCAAATTCACCAACAACTTCTCCTGCTGTAACCTTCTCAACACCATTTTCAAATGTATTAAATGTTCCTTTTCAGTCTTACTAAAAACTAGAATATCATATAAATAATAAATCACAAACTTATCAATAAAATATTTGAGCACTTCATTCATCAAGCTCATAAACATACTTGGTGCATTTGTTAATCCAAATGGCATAAGAAGCCACTCATACAATCCTTCATTTGTTTTGAATGATATTTTCCATTCATCTCCCTCTCTCATCCTTATCTGATCATAACCACTCTTCAATTCTATTTTGGAAAAATAACTAGGTCGACTCAAGCAATCCATTAAATCATCCATTATGGGTAAAGGAAATATATACCTGATGGTTATCTTGTTGATGGCTCTACAATTTGTGCACATTCTCCAACCTCCATCCTTGTTCGAACTCAACATAGTTGGTACTGCACATGGGATGAAACTTTCCTCAATCAAACCGTTATCCAACAACTATTGGAATTTCTCCTTGACCTCTTCATTCTCTTGAGGGTTTAATCTGTATATTTCTTTGCTTGACAAAATTACTCCCGGAATGAGGTCAATATGGTGATTGATACTCCTGATGGGAAGTAAAGTATGAGGTAACTCAGCCACCACAATGTCAACAAACTCATCCAATAAATCCTGAACGTTTACAGGAACATCATTCATAGAAGTGCTTGTAAGGATGATTCTCGGCTTACCTACAATAGAAAACTGTATGTTCTAGTCTTTCTTAACTTCTTTCAAGAGATCCTTCCCACTCATGAGAAGTATACTAGGACTAGCCTCTTCTTTGACTCCCTTATCTTCAATTGGAAACAACATATGTTTACACCCATTTTTCTCAAGGGTATTAGTATTCTTCCTTCCATCATGTATGAAATTCTTGTCATATCTCCCCGGTCTTTCCAACAAAACGTGACAAACATCTATGTGTATAACATCACATAAAACTTCATCCCTATAACATCCTATTTTAAACTCAACTTTACATTGTCGACTTACCATGACTTGATGTCCTTTTTGCAAACAAGACACCTTGTATGGATTCAAATGCACAGTTGTCTCGAAATTCACCTTTTCCACCATCTTTGTGGATACCAAGTTATCAGTTATCCTACTCTTTATGATCACCTTGCATACCCTATCTCTGGTATTGCAAGTAGTTATGAATAAACTATTCCTATGGATTGGTTCTCATACCTCTTTCTCTGGCTTTACGAGAGATGTCCTCATCATGAGTGATCTTCCCTCTTCCATCACTTCTTCCTTCATCTATGTCTCCACATTGTTTTGTTGTGCCTTAGAAATGTGAGCTTCTCCAACTCCTACATTATTTCTTTTAGGACATTCCCAAGACATGTGCCCTATTTTTATATAGGCATAACACTTCACTTCTCCTCCTCTACCTCTTCCTCTACCTATGGGAAAATAATTTCTTCCTCCATATTTTTATCCTCTATAACTTCCTCCTCTCTTTGTCTGACTATTATATCATCAATATTCTCCTATGGACTCTTAGAACTTTTCTCTAATGGTTCCTCTTCCTCTATTAGGACTCTTTACCCTATTACGTTGACTCTGATTCCTTGCCAAATTTTCTTCTGCCTTCATGGCCACCTGTTAAATATATTCCACAATTCTCATTGTCATCATGTTAATATCATCCTGTATCTCATACCTCAATCCATTAATGTACATAGCAACGTTTTCTTCATCATTCTCCCTGTGTCCTACTCTTATGTTCATCTTACAAAATTCTTCGATATACTCTTTCACCCACAAACCTTTCTGTCTCAGATTATACAACTTTCGGAACATATTTAAATGATAATCCTTGGGTATGAATTTATCCTTCATCTTAGCTACCATTTTATCCCAACTCTTGATTTTGGTCTTACCTTTCCTCCTTCTGTCAGCTTGCAACTTGTCCCACCATAAAGCTGCATGTCCCTTCAATCTGGTCATTGGATGATTTACCTTCTTCTCATCATCAATTTTTTCATAGTCAAAGTACTTGTCTAAAGCACTTATCTAGTCAAGCAATTCCTCTACATTTAAATTACCTTCATACATTGGGACTTCTATTTTTTCTCTGGTTCCCATCTTGAAAACAACCCTCATCAATCGCTCCTTTGATGTGTTTTCTCCTACAACTTCTTCTTCTTCTACATCTTCACTTTCAGCTTCACTGATGTCAGCAACTTCAAGTGCTCTTCTTTGTGATTTCTCCATGGAATCCAAACTTGAATGAAATTGTCTCATTTCCCCTTTCATGGTTGCATTGACTACAGGTCTCTCCTTGTGTCTTCTTGGTGGCATGATTCTAAGTGTTTCATTTTCTCATAGATCTTATTTCCCACTTTGATACCACTTGATGAAAACCCCCACCACTCGCAGGGGCTTACACGACCTTCTAGTCTAAGGATCATTCTCACAAGGGAGATGAATTATCTCTCGAGTCCTAGTTGAAGCCTCATAATTATATTCCACATGCCTTTCCCCTTTTCCCTGTGTGAAAATTTGCAATCGTGAGGGTCTTATCATTTCAGTGGATAATTCCACTTGACCTCGGGCCAAAAATGTGGGCTAATCTCTTTAATCAGCTGGAACTCCGACACTTCAGAGCTCTGGGATTCAAGAGTTCTAACTACAACACACAAAAATCCTCCCAAACACCGAACTGGCGAAGGGATGGATCTACAATCCATGTGTCCTTCTCAATAGATGACCAATATCTACTATGGCCTTCGAGCCTTCTAGAGTTTTCAAGAAAAAAACATTTACGCCTTTGTTCTCCCAGACTGTCGAATTCCTGAATCACTAGAAATATGCTGACACGTGGCCTTGAGGCCAATGGTCAGGATCTGCTCCGAGCTTCATAGCTTTGGGATTTTTGCACACTCTTGCAACAACACTTCAGGTTCAATGGATAGTCGAACTTTCGGATAACTATTTATTTGAGGACATGTGTCCCCCATCTACCAATGGTCTAGATTAACTTCGAACTCTGGGACATCGGTAAATTTGTCTCCTCCACAACACACACCCTAAAACTTCCGAATTCGTGAAGTCTGGAGGACTTAAAGGGTTAACACCCGTGCACCTTCCAGATATGATGGTTGTAAAAAACTTTGGATTCTCCCGAACGGATCCCGTCAACCTCCAAACAAAATTAATCCTTTCTCCAAGGACCTCTTCTTGTTATTCTTCTTGATCTTTGTCACTCTAAGTGATTCGAACCTTTGCGCTACCTCTCGTGAAATTGAGACTTAGAAAAAATATCTGGCGCACTCCTTGTGCTCACTCTCCTTGAGACTCTCTCAACACTTCATTAAGTGTTGGACCTATGCACTCCTTGCATGGGTCTATCCTTTAATATTTTTATACTCAAACGAGTATATGTGCACTCCTTGCACTCACTCTACGAAATTCACTCTATCTCTCCTGAGTTACGGAGTCTATAAATGTATCTTCCTTTGCACTCCTTGTGCGGCCACTGTGAACTCCTTGCACAACCATTGTGCACTCCTTGCACAAGGATTTTAGAAGAGAAACAATTGAAACTTATAGAAAATCAAAGGTTCATTCATTCAACCATGAAATACACACACAAGCATATAAACACAAAAAATAGATAACATAACATTACCCAATTAACTCAGAGATAGGAAAACTCAGACATGTGAAGTAAATCTTCTCTATGATGTTCCTCCAGGAAAACATTTAAAAGAATTCCCACAACTCTCAGCTTCTCTCTTTCTCCGCAGTAATCACAATGATCTCAACAACAAATATAATAAACTTCAACATCCTCTTTTGGGCATAGACTATATACATTTATAAATGGACAGGCTTCTCGATCCTTCCTTCCGACTACTCTAGTGCTTTCACATCATAATTAAAGGAGTCTACCACTAATATTATTACAAATAAATGGGCATTTACAATATAGATATGAGTCAATGCTCCAAATCTGTACAATCCTTTGGGCATTAAACAAATTACAATCTCATGGATTATTTACAATCTCTCATGCCTCAAAATATTATGGGCCTTTAATTACAAAATTTTCAAAACATTAAAGTGACGCTCTCTCCTTGGAATCCAAAACCAATTTCAATGCGCGCACTAGATGTTGAACTGTCCTCCACTTAGCCTCATTGAATGTTGATGGAGATGCTCCTACATCAGTTGGAAGGTTTGACCATGATCAATGTTCATTGTTGGATCTTTGGCGGATTTAGACAACATGTATCCATGTGTACACATTCTTCAACAAAACCCACGTCCTCAAATCGAATGGAATATTTGGAAAATATCCTAACCATTGAGGAAGTTACAGGATCTTGTAAAAAATATGGATTTCTAGGAAAATCCATCTTAAATATCCGCCCATATTTCCCTGGTCATACATTTTTTGAGAAATATGCCCAAACATTTACTCAAATTATCATGCTCTGCATAAAACCTATGTCTTTGTAGATTTTGACCTTGTACAATATTTTACTACAAACATATTTTCAATAAAAGAACAAAAAAGATACAATGGAAAATCCACACATTACATGGATATTTTTCCCTTGGAAACCCGAATCGGGAAAACCAACATATTTTATATTCACTCATTGTGATATATTGTTTACAATACAATATACATATAGGAGCCAACGACATCCAAAACCCTAACCCAACGACCTAGATTAGTCAACAACCCTAATTCCTTAACCAAAAATAGAAAACCATCGGAAAAAACCATAAGCCGAAAAATCGCCCAACAATGGACATGGAATTTGAGGCGACACGAAAAATGAGGAAAAAATGTGACACATTTCTCGAGGAATTTGTTTTTTTTCAAGGGGGGCTGGAGGCCCCCCTCAAAACCCCCCGCGCACCCGATACAACGTAACAGGTGCTACAACTAGTCATGCAAAGAATATAACACATACCCAACATTCTTCCACTTATTGTTTTCTTTGCATAGACAGGATTACAGGGTTACATAGTCAACAATCCAGGGAAAAAATGCCCATGGATCCTCTACACCAAGAGAACTTCTTAGTGCTCACTGATTTTTTTAATGAATTTACAACATTCTTCAAAGTGTCCACCTTCATCAACAACACTTTCTTTTCTTCAACCATGTCTCTCACAAAGTGATATTGAATATCAATATGCTTTTTCTTTGAATGATATGTCGGGTTATTTTCCACAAAAATTGCACTTTGACTGTCACAATCTATCCTTACAACTTTTTGTACCAAACCAATACCTGAACAAAATATTTGTAACCATACTGCTTCCTTACTTGCATGAGTGGCTGCCATGTATTCAAATTTTGTAGTTGAAAGTGCCACTACAACCTGTCTTTTTTTCATCCAACTGATTGCTCCTCCAAATAGGTCAAACACATACCCTCTTATAGATATCCTATGATCCAGATCTCCATCCTAGATGACATCCACAAATCCATGTATGTATAACACTCTGTCCAATCCTGGTCTTCCTTAGTAGCACAATCCATGGCTAGAAATTCCACGCAAATAACTGAAAACCTTTTTTACTGTTGTCTAATGCTCCTTCTTTGGTTTTGACATATACCTTCTCAAAACTCCCACTCCATGCACAATGTCTGATCTAGTACATACCATTGAATACATCAAACTTCTAACTTCACTCTCATATAGAACACAAGACATGTTCTCATCCTCTTCCTGTGTCTTGGGACACTGATCCACAAGTAAATTTACACCAAAATGAATAGGGACCTTGATCGGTTTACAATCCTGCATATTAAATATCTGCAATATTGTCTTGACATATTTTCTCTGATTTAACCACAGTTTCCTCTTTTTTCAATCTGTTTTAATTTCCATGCCCAAAATGAAATCTGCAGCACCGAGATCCTTCATGTCAAATTCATAGGACAACTGAGTTTTCACATCCTGGATAATCTCTTTGTTGTTTCCTATCAACAACATGTCATCCACATACAATACCAAATAAATCAAATGATCACCAATTAGTTTAAAATACACACAATGATCCTCTTTTCTTCTTGTGAAGCCAAGTCCCAGCATATAAGTATAAAATATTTTATACCACATCCTTGGTGATTGTTTTAAACCATACAGGGACTTTTTTAGCTTGCATACTAGCTCCTTCTTTCCCTTCACAACAAATCCTTTTCATTGCTTCATATAGATTTCTTGTTCTAGATCCCCATCTAGGAATGTTGTATTCACATCCATATTCTCTACTTCAAAATCAAATGCAGTAGCAACATATAACATAAATATTATGGAAATCAATTCTCTCAACCTGGGAATAACCCTTTGCTACTAACCAAGCTTTGTATTACTCTACTTTTCCTTTTGCATCCAAATTCTTTTTAAATATCCATTTGATAACAATGGGATTTCTTCCAGTCAACAAATTCACTAGATCCCGGGCCTCATTCTTATCCAAGGCTTCCATTTCTTCATCCATCGCCTTTTTCAGAGTTTTTCATCCTCTAAATCCACTACCTCCCTGACAGTTCTAGGATCATCATCAGTAATAGAAAAATCAAAATTTGAACGGAAATTAGATGGATTATACCTTTCCAGTAGCCTTCTTTCTCGAACCGATCTCCTCAATACTGGATTATGAGGATCTTATTCTTCTGTAGATTATGATTCATCATCCTTTAAATCAAACTCTCTTTTCTCTGGTTCTTCCTTACTTGGTAGGACTTCCTGTTTAACAACATCCTTCATTTCTCTAAATACCACATCTCGACTATACACAAACTTCTTAGTTTTTGGGTTCCAAATATTATAACCTTTGAGATCATCTTTATACCCAATAAAGATACACTTTTCATCCTTCTTATCTAGCTTACTCTTGTTTTCCTTTGGAACATCAACATATGCCTCACATCCAAATGCCTTGAGATGTGTGAGAGAAGGATTCTTACCAGTCCATAACTCTTGTGGAGACTTGTCATCCAACGCTGATGAGGATGATCTATTGACTAGGTAACATGCAGTACCCACTGCCTCTGCCCAAAATTCTTTCCATAACCCAACACCATTGATCATGCACCTTGATTTTTCCATCAGTGTCATGTTCATTCTTTCTGCAACTCCATTCTCTTGAGGTATATGTGGAGTAGTATTCTTCCTTTCTATACTGAACTTCTTAGAGAATTATTCAAATTCATTCTCGTAAAACTATCTATCATTATCTGTCCTCGACACCTTAATTGTTTTCCTTGTTTGATTCTCAACAAGAGCCTTAAACTCTTTAAACCTGTCAAAGACTTCAGATTTCTTCCTCAAGAAATATATCCAAGTATTCCTTGAGAATTATTCTATAAATGATATATAGTACACATATTTTCCCAATGATGGAACCAAAATAGGTCCAAACACATCATTGTGAACTAGTTGTAAAATTCCTTCTTCCCTCGTTGCACCAGAGGGGACTCTTATATGATTTTGATTCCCATATACACAATTTTCATAGAAATCAAAATCCAGAGAGAAGTTAGACATACCTTCAACCATACCTTTACCATGTATTAGTCGAACACCCTTCTCTCTGATATGACCTAGTCTTTGATGCCACATCATAACCTTTTCTCCAAAGACTGTGGGAGTTCTTTCTTCTTCAACTCCAATACCAGGAACAATAGAAATATTACACCCATCCCTAATAGTTATTTCTTGCATCTTATATAGAGTTCCAAAATGAACTCCCTTCAGCCATTGCTCCTCGAACCATCCAACATGTTTCCTTTTCAAATATTGTTTTTACCCCTACATCATCCATTTTTCTTACAAAAATCAAATTTTTGGCCAATCTTGGGATGTGAAGAACACTAGGTACTGTTATAATCCTTTCGTCTATGAGCCTCAAATTGACTTTTCCTCGACCTGTGATTTTGGTTGTCGAGTCATCACCTAGGAAAAAATTACCTCCATCATACCTTTCATATTCACATAACCACTCCCTGTGGGGAGTCATATGAAAGGATGCAGCTAATTCAACCAACCATGCCTCATGATTTGCATGTGTGCTTGAAGAAGCCAAGTACACATCTCCTCCTTCTTCCTTGGAGGTGTTCTCTTCTATTGAAGGAGATTCTTTAGATCCCTTCTTTTTCTAAACTTTGGATCTACACTACTTCTTGTAGTGCCCTTCTTTTCCACATCCCCAACATACCTTTACAAAATTTTCGGGAGACTTATATCTTCCCTTAGACTTAGATCTCCCACTTGAGGACTTAGATTTATTTCTTTCTTGGGAGATTCCTCTTGAAAATAATGAATCGATGCTCCTTCCTTCCATGTTATTCCATCTCATCTCCTCCGACAACAAGGATGGGACCACTTCATCAAAATTCAAGGAAGTTGTATTACTACCTATGGCCACAACCAAACTATCCCACGAGTCTAGTAAAGAGCACAATAAACTGATACACTTATATTCATCTGAATTTTAATCTCAACAGATACTAACTAACTTACCACAGTATTGAAGGTGTTCAAACGCTCTTCCACCAAGTCTCCATCTCTCATTCTCAAGTTATACAACTTATTTCTCAGGAATAGTTTATTTACTAGGGACTTAGAATGATACAACTTCCCCAAATTAATCCATAAATATTTGGTTGTATCTTCCTCTCACACATTCAATAATATTGAATCTGAGAGACACATTCAGATTGTGCTCTTTGCCTTTCGATCCAAATTTTTTCAGTCATCTGTTGAAGTTCCTATAGGTGCAGTACTTGGATCCACCATGATCCACTAATCTTTGTCCACCAATAGATCTTCCATCTTGAGCTTCCTCATATGAAAACTTTTCTCATTAAACTTCTCAATCTCCATTTTCAAACTGCTCACCATTTCTTTTCAAATGAAAAATAAACACCACAGATCTCCCACTGTAACAAGGCTTATCACAGTCCCAAGCCAAACCCTTGACGACAAAGGCATCCTCCTGAAGCCAAAAAAGTTTTGATAACAAATGTAGATTTTAACATTGTACAATATTTTACTACAAACAAATTTTCAATAAAAGAACAAAAAATATACAATGGAAAATACACACATTACACAGATATTTTTCCCCTGGAAACCTAAATAGGGAAAACCAACATATTCTATATTTTTTCATTGTGATACATTGTTTACAATAAAATATACATACAAGATCCAACGACATCCAAAACCATAACCAAATGACCTAGATTAGTAAACAACCCTAATTCCTTAACCAGAAATAGAAAACCATCGGCAAAAACCATGTGCCGAAAAACCGCCCAAAAATGGACAAAACAATCATGGCGACATGGAAAATGAGGCAAAAATGAGACACATTTCTCGAGGAAAAAATATTTCTCGGGGGAGCTACCCCCAACCCACGCTCTTGGTGCAACATAGCAAAAACTAGAGCTAGTCTTGTAAAGAATATAACACATACCCAACAGTCTTGGATTCTCCAAATTCGTCTTCATCTGTCCAGAAATGTTGTGGTAAAATTGCTTCTAGAAACAGGTTGCTACAAGAATTCTGGTAGTAGATATGTGCTATAGGATTTCTGAAGATTCCTACTACTGGATTTGAACTTCATAAACCATCACTGGCAAGACCAAGTCTAATTCCTTTTAATTCATCAAAAATAAGGGAAATTAATGAAATTAACAACTAATCATCTTATAAGCTTGCAATGGAACTTATCTTGATAACTACGAGGGAATATGGTAAAAAGGAATAATGATGAGGCAAAATGGATGGAAAAAAGGGTCTAAATGGGGGACATGTCACAACGAAAAAAATACTAAAATGGTGACCCAAAAGAAGGAATTTGGACTCTAGTGATGAAGATACTAGCAACAAATTAGGTACATCATTATAACTACAATTTCACATTTTCATTAATATATGAAGATCTTTATTCTTCCACACAATCTTCACTTGTTGGCCAATATCCTACCATGTTAATTCATAATGGAGGTTTTAAATTTTGAAATATCAAGTCAATCTATTATTTCACATTGAAGGGGGGAGAGGCATTTTTTAATTGAAGTAGGTTTGTACAAGGCAAGGAAATTTTATAAGTATTGCAAAGGTGTTATAGGTATTTGGTGATGGTTTGTTGGGCATCAAATTAGTGCACAAACAATAATGATGAAACTCTCTTTTGGAAATAGAATTCAATAGTGAGATCATACCTTCACTTCTTCTTAACATTGTTGGAATCCTTCATATAGAAAATGAGATTGAGAGCCAGAGCCCCTATGTTACATACCTTTATATGTACCATTTATATATATTAATGCATGTAGGGTTTTATCTCTTATTTTGTATGGTTTAAGTTATTGAAAAATAGTCCTATGCATTTGCAAAATCCCATAGATCGATCCCATATTTAAGGGAAGAGGTTTTTACTAGTTCAAGGGGATCTCCTAAAAACCCTAATTTTTCACTATCTAGGGGTCTTTTCGAGTGGGTGATTTTGGTTGGGAGAAAGAGAGTTTATAGGTTTTTAAAATGATGGGTGTTAGAACATATAAATTTTGGGATTATGATGTATCTACACGGGTTTCTAGAATGTCATAATTAGAGATTGCATGTTAAAAGTTATGTTTTAATTTTGACAGCAAATGTGATTTTCGGTAGCTAAAATAAAAAAAATTATGGTTATTAGATACCAGAAGTTAAAGCATTCGGTAGCTAAATGGTTCATTTACACCTATCATAAGCTACCGAATGTGAATAATATTACAAGTGACTAAAGGGGCCCTATCACTCTCCTAAACCACCATTTGTACGCATGATATAATTTGTTTATATGCTGCCTAAATCTCTTTCGATCATCATTAGTCCGATTTCAAAGAAATACGATGCTTTGTTTCCTCCATGTCTAGTAGATAAATAATAACCCTAAATCATGCCAATAATTATAATTGGTTTGATTTAACAACCATCATCGTTCAAATACATTTAATTAGTTGCTTGTCTCTTTAAATTATTTAAAATCTTGCCACAGCCTCCCAAAGAACTCTTATCTTTCGATTCTCCATTCTTGATCCTTTTTTCTTCATTCTTCCTACATTATTATACTGATTCAATTTCATTCCCTTACATATCTTGTATCCTTCATCATCGCTCCAAATTTGAGCAACCTCTGAATAGTCACTAGTTTTTCGACATGAAAATTGCAAAAGGAGGTGTTGTTCTTGGAAAGGAATTACAGGACGTTACATATCTTGAGGCACATCCTGAAGCCTGTGAGTTGTTTAAAAATGTTGGATGCTACAGGTTTTTCCAAAAGCTCCAGGGATATCATCAGGGTATCATAGAGGCATTTGCTAAAAAATTTGATGGTGTTAAAATTCAACTTGGACTTGTTCTGATGCAAATAGATGAGGCGAGCATAAAAATAGCTACAAAGATTCTGGGTGAAGGTGAAAAATGGTTTAATACCACCTCAGTCAAGCAAATCGATTTCAGAACATTTCTCAAAAAGGAACATTAGAACATGAAATGATAATAGGAAATTCCTAGAAGTTATTTGGAGGATAAGTGATAGGAATTGTTGAATATCATTCAGGTTTATATCACGTGTGAAGGGAGATATGGAAGGAATATTCTTTATCATTTAATATTTCTTGTTCACTTCACTGGTAAGAAACCTTTGAATATGCCTTATTATTTACTTAAAATCCTTACCAAAATGTCTTCCAAAGTTAAGGCTAAGACCCAGAAGGCTAGCAACAATTTGTTTCATCATGGCCTAATCAAACTTATAGTGTTAGAGGAGCTGGGTAGAATGGATAAAACATGGGGTCACCTTTTTTGGGGGGGAGAGTTTGAACAAGAATATCAACCAAAAGGAAAAGGAACTTCCTCACAGCAAGTAGAGACTCCAAAGAAAAGTAAAAGAAAGAGGAGAGCATTGTCACCTATAGAACCTATAATAGAAGCTTCCTCATCAAAATCAAAGAAAATTAAAAGGAAGCTTGAACTTGGGAAAGATGTGGAGGGTCAAAGAAAGGACACTACTACAAACATCCTAAATTTTCCATATTCATATTCAGACTCAGAGTCACCTGCTGTAGATATAGAAACTCTAGAAAAAGAAATACCTAAAACATAATCAAAGAAAGGGGTTAGTAAACAACCTAAGGTTCATAAGCTAAAAAAAGAACTAGAAGAGTTACAAGTGTTAGGAAGGCATATCAAAACAGAGAATGAAACTCTTGAAAATACATCTCTCAAAATTGGTTCTGCATTGGAAAAGTTAGCCATTAAACATGAGACTCTAAAGCACAAGAACAAGAATTTTTGGAAACAGAATAGCAAATTGCAGAACATTAATAAGGTTTTGAGGTTTAAAATTGCTCCTAGAAGACCAAAACCTAAAGCTCATCCCAGTTTTGATACCTTAGTAGAAGCAACTCTTAGTTTCCATTAAGTTACTTATGATAGATGGAGTAGGGTTAAAGACCAAACATCAACATTTTTGAACAATTTTGAAGCAGTTATAGGTTTCGACAGCTGAAGCATGGTTCAAATTTCATACTTACCTACTGAAATATCATTCCCAGAAAATTGGTAGCTAAGCGCACTTTGTTTTGACCTCACCAACTATTGAAAGTTCTATTATGAACGGAGAGCATATAAATATTCCCATATCGATGAAAATATGTTCCATAAGACTCTAGAAGGCTTCCAGAATGGCCTTTCAGTTGTGACACGTTATCAAGTTGTTGCAACCACTTTAATATTGAATTAGATAAGGTTTATTAAAGTAAGTCAAAGTATGTCTTATTTTTGGGGATTTTGTTGTAACTTCCCAAAAATTAGGGTACGAGTCATCAGAAAGTTGTTTCTATTTTTATGAAATTTTTTATCTTTGTAACTAAACCTATATAAAGAGTTGCGACCTCTTGGAAACTATATATTCTATGTTTTCTCATGTAAAAGGGGTTGGACTTTCAGCCATAGAGATTATTGGACTATGTATCAATTTCTCAAAACATCTTTATGAATTAATACATAAGTAATGTGATTTTGGAGGAAAAGATTCATCACGGTGTTGTTTTCAGAGTGTTTTTCCCGTTAATGATTATCTCCATTATTGTTTTTTCTTTCTAGTATTTAGCTGAGAGTAAATTTTTGGAATTCATCTAGATTTGATGCTCCATTCATACGAAAAATACTTGTTCAAGTGTTAAGGATTTCATGTTCATAATTCATCTATATTCGGTGCTCTGTCCATGGTGATCTATCTCCTTTATTTTTTTATTCTTAAGTTACATTAAGAACTCACCCTTTGTTAGGTGATCTTAGTGTAATGGGCTATCCTTTCCTCTTTTCTGCTACCATCCAAATATTGATCATTTGCTGAAGAATAGAACTTACTTTGCCTTTGTTTTCTAAGAGTACACCACCAATTATTAGCTCAATATTTTAAGTTCAGAATTTGACTCCATTTCCCAATGGTACTTTTTCTCTTTCTTGTCTTACCATCTCTTTAAAACAAAAAACAAAACTTGTCCTATTGCAAAATCTGACCTCTGTGTGCTCAATGCTAAATCATTTTTAGTATTTTCAGTGTTTACCTATTTGAGAGATCCCTCTCTAGTTGTATGGGTCAGAATACAACCTAAACTTGGTTTGAGTTTAACTTGGGTTTTCTTTGATACAACCGAAATAAATTACCAAGTGCTAAAATTTTGGCACCGTTGTCGTGGAACGAAAGTTAAAATTTCACTGGGAGAAACTAAAAAGATTAGATTTGATTGTTGATGGTGGAAACAATTCAGACACAAGGAGGTTGTAAATCATCCACCTAGTGAATACAATATTATTTGTATCCATATGACATAATGTCAATGGAGACTCCATTATCTGAAGGTTTTAAAGCTTGAATAAGGTACTAGTGAATCCACTAGATTTGATGAAGAACTCAGATGTTGTTACCATTGTTTCCAGGTATGCATGTTTTGACTTTTCACATATTTATGGTTTCCTGAATCCTTTACCCAAGGATGAATATTTTTTAAGAAACGGTCCAAAATTTAATGGAGATTATCTTAGTTTGACTTTGAAGTATATCTCAAACTTTCGTAACTTTGTTGAGTTGCTTAGAGTCAAGCATGAAGATGTTTTTATCAGAATTTTTTATGGTTCATTCCAAGGGAAGTGTAGCAGTTGGGCTGAAGGTTTCCCTTCTATATCTATTAGAATTATTACAACCTTTTGGGTTGTATTTTTGGAAACATGGATGGAGGCAAAGTTTGTGGAAAATTTTCCTTCCATTCAAGGTTTTCGAGAATGGAATAATATATGCATTGATGATGAGGGGGATGAAAACTTTCTTGCATCTTTGTATTCTTATTTAAAATCATGTAAATGTAGCTAAGAGGCCAAGATTCAGTTTTTGGATGAATTTACCAAAGATATTGAGGGAGAGCTTAAAGCTTTACAAGATCATAAGATATCCAAAATTCCTTCATTTTAGAGTCCTCCTTGTGAATTTTTATTTTAGCAGAAGCAAAATGACACATGGATACCTTTTCCCTTTGACATTGGGGATCAACAAAAAAACTTTGGCAACCATGTTTTCTATGATCCTGTAGCCAAATATATGGAAATATTTCTTAGTTTAAATTTGCAGCCATCTCTTCATTGTGAGAAACAAAAGTATCATCAGTTGCCTTCGTTGTTACATATTCAAATTTTGACCTTGTTGAAGCACATTCAAGAAAACATGTTAGTGGAGCAACTACTTGACTGGTTGCATTGGAATTTCAATGTCACTTAACCCAAAAATTGTCTTCAGTAGAGTAGGGTAGGTAGGTGTGACAATAAGCTTGTTGGCCAAGCATATTTTTTAGTATGTTCCAGTTTAGCTTTCAGATTTTCATTTTTAGTTTGGAGCAATTTATAGTTTGGGTTTCCAGATTGAAAGTGGGTTGAGTTTTTAGTTGGAGAAGGTCACAGGTCATAGTTTAAAAGCTGCAAGTTGGCGGTTGGGATCAACCCAATGGATAAGGCACTAGTCTACGATTTCTTTACTACCTTACAGGGAGGACAATATCCCTAGTTGGAGCCAGATTTTAGCACATATAAGTTTTCCGATTATGATGTATCTGTCTGGGTTTCTAGAATGGAATAATTAGAGATTGCATGATAAAACTCATGTTTTAATTTTGACAACAAATTTGATTTTCGGTAGCTAAATGGTTCATTTACACCTATCATAAGCTGCCAAATGTGCAGATTATTACAATTGACGAAATGGGCCCTATCACTCTTCTAAAACACCATTCGTATGCATGATATAATTTCTTTATATGCTTCCTAAATCGCTTTCAATCATCATTAGTCTGATTTCAAAGAAATATGATGCTTTGTTTCCTCCATATCTAGTCGAGAAATCATAACCCTAGATCATGCCAATAATTATAATTGGTTTCATTTAATTGCCATCATCGTTCAAATACATTGAATCGATTGCTTGTCTCTTTAAATTGTTTAAAATCTATCCTCCCAAATCACTTTCATCTTTCGATTCTCCATTATTGATCCCTTTTTCTTCATTCTTCCTACATGCTTATACTAATTCAATTTCCCACCCTTACATATCATGCATCCTTCATGATCGGTCTGAATTTGAGAAACCTTTGAATAGTCATTAGTTTTTCAACATGAAAATTGTGAAAGGAGGTGTTGTTCTTAGAAAGGAATTGTAGGATGCTACATATATTCAAGAGAATCCTGAATCTTGTGACTTGTTTAAAAACATTGTATGCTATAGGTTTTTCCAAAATCTCCAGGGATATCATCATGGTATCAAAGAGGCATTTTCTAAAAATTTTGATGGTGTTAAAATTCAACTTGGACCTATTCTGATGCAAATAGATTAGACAAGTATAGTAGTAGCCATAAAGATTTCGGGTGAAGGTGAAAAATGGTTTAAGACCACCTCAGTCAAGGAAATCTATTTCATACCATTTCTCAAAAAGGAACATCAGAACATGAAATGGCAACAACAAATTCCTAGAATTTATTTGGAGGACAAATGGCAAGAATTGTTGAATATCATTCAGGTTTATATCATGTGTGAAGGGAGATATGGGAGGACTATGCCTTATCATTTAAGATTTCTTCTTCACTTCACTGGTAAGCAACCTTTGAGTATGTGTTATTGTTTACTTAAAATCCTTACCAAAATGGATTCCAAAGTTCAGGCTAAGCCCCAAAAGGCTAGCAACAATTTTTTTCATCATGGCCTAATCAAACTTATAGTGTTATAGGAGCTGAGTAGAAGGGATAAAACCTGGGGTTACCTTTTTTGGGGGGAGAGTATGAACAAAAATATCAACCACAAAGAAAAGGTACTTGCAACAAGTAGAGACTCCAAAGACAAGTAAAAGAAAAAGGAGAGCATTTTCACCTGTAGAAGCTGTAATAGAAGCTTCCTCATCAAAATCAAATAAAACTAAAAGGAAGCTTGAATTTGGGAAAGATGCGGAGGGTCAAAGAAAGGCCACTACTACAAACATCCTAAATTTTCCATATTCAGATTCAGACTCAGAGTCACCTACTGCAGCAATAAAAACTCCAGAAAAGGAAATACATGAAACATCATCAAAGAAGGGGGTTAGTAAACAACCTAAGGTTCAGAAGCTAAAAAAAGAACTAGCAGAGTTACAGGTATTAGAAAGGTATCTCAAAACAGAGAATGAAACTCTTAAAAAGACATCTCTCAAAACTAGTTCTGCATTGGACAAGTTAGCCATTAAATACGAGACTCTAAAGCACAAGAACAAGAATATTTGGAAACAAAATAGCAGATTGCAGAACATTAATAGGATTTTGAGGTTTAAAAGTGCTCCTAGAAGAACAAAACCTAAATCTTGTCTTAGTCTTGATACCTCAGTAGAAGCAACTCTTAGTTTGCATTAAGGTGCTTATGATAGATGGAGTAGGGTTAAAGATAGAAAATCAACATGTTTTTATCAATTTTGAAGCAGTTACAGATTTTGGCAGCTAAAGCATGGTTCAAATTTCATACTTAGCTATCGAAATATCATTCCCAGAAAATTAGTAGCTAACCGCACTCTGTTTTGACCCGGCCAGCTACTGAAAGTTCTGTTATGAACATAGAGCATAGAAATCTTCCCAGATCGATGAAAATTGGTTCCAGAACACTCTAGAAGGCTTCCAGAATGACCTTTCAGTTGTGATGCGTTATCATGCTGCTACAACCACTTTCATATGAATTAGATAAGGTTTATTAAAGGAAATAAAAGTATGTCCTATTTTTTTGGATTTTGTTGTAACTTCCAAAAATTTAGGGTACGAGTCATGAGACAATTGTTTCTATTTTTAGGAAAAAGGTTTATCTTTGTAACTAAACCTACATAAAGAGGTTTGACCTCCTAGAAACTATATATTATATGTTTTCTCATGTAAAAGGGGTTGGAATTTCAATGAGAGAGCCTATTGGACTATGCATCAATTTCTCGAAACATCTTTATGAATTAATACAGAAGTAATGTGCTTTTGGAGGCAAAGATTCATCACAGTGTTGTTCTCAATGTGTTTTTCCTGTTAATGCTTATCTCCACTATTTTTTGTTCTTTCTAGTATTTAGTTGAGAGTACATTTTTGGAATTCATCTACATTTGATGCTCCATTCATACAGAAAATACTTGTTGAAGTGTTAAGGATTTCATGTTCAAAATTCATCTATATTCAGTGCTCTATCCATGGCGATCTATCTCCTTTCATTTTTTCTTCTAAAGTTACAATAAGAAGTCACCCTTTGTTAGGTGCTCTTAGTGTAATGGGCTATCCTTTCCTCTTTTCTGCTGCCATCCAAATATTGATCATTTGCTGAAGAATAACACTTACTTTGCCTTTGTTTTCTAAGAGTACACCACCAACTATTAACTCAATATTTTAAGTTCAGAATTTGACTCCATTGTCCAATGTTACTTTTTCTCTTGCTTGTCTTACCATCTCTTTAAAACAAAAAATAAAACATGTCCTATTGCAGAATCTGACCTCTGTGTGCTCATTACTAAATCTTTTTGAGTATTTTCAGTGTTTACCTATTTGAGAGAGCTCTCTCTAGTTGTATAGGTCAGAATACAACCTTAAGTTTGTTTGAGGTTACCTTGGGGTTTCCTTGATACATCCCAAAGAAATTACCAATTGTTAACAATGGGGAAGTCAATATCATCGCAAAACATATGATCCCTCCAAATCAGCTAACGAGGAAGTGTATATTTTCCTTTTTTCAATACACAAGGAGAGGATTATGATTACCCCGACTTTATTGAGTTTAACCAACCAATTAGGTACGATGTTTGGAAAGGTGGGTCTTATCCCTCAAATGAAAATAATCTCCTTAGTGTTACATTTGAGTGTAATCTTAATATATGAAAAAATAATATAATGATAGAATACAAGGAAGAAAGGACTCTTTTCTACCTAAACAATAGTAAGAATGCCCCTAGGTTATATTGAACCCTAGGATCATGATCTCTCACATATCTCCTATTGACATTGCCTTTGAGTATGAACAATAAAAAATAGGAATGACTTATCAAGAACATCAATTTCCTAGATATTATTGAAAAGAGAATATTGACATGTAGATATATACATAGATATATATTTTTCCTTAAAATATTCATGATATTAGAGATCTAAGAGACAAAGAATTATTCCTTGAGGTGGTTCACTTTTCTATATCTACAATCTAAGTACAAAGGGTAAAGATAAAAAAGGTATTAAAAATGTCATTAAAAAATGAATGCCTATGATATTTAGTAAAAAGAAAAGTTTTTTTAAATGGGAGAGATTTCTTAAAAAAAAAATTGAGAGATATTTTTCAACATCTAGTGAATTAGAAGTATTATTGAATATCTAATAAAGAACATGATATGCCATAGGCTCATTTACTGAATCCCATGTCTTCTCCATCCCAAAAAATATGTTGTAATTTACTTGATTATTGATTGTTAATTTCATGATTTTACCAGAAATTAAGCACGTGATGTTAATTAGAGTTAGTTAGTTACAAGTTTTTCTCAAATATTTATCTCGACTTACCTTTAATTACATCGTTATTGATGTAATTGAAATGCCATAGGCTCATTTACTGAATCCCATGTCTTCTCCATCCCAAAAAATATGTTGCAATTTACTTGATTATTGATTGTTAATTTCATGATTTTACCAGAAATTAAGCACGTGATGTTAATTAGAGTTAGTTAGTTACAAGTTTTTCTCAAATATTTATCTCGACTTACCTTTAACTACATCGTTATTGATGTAATTGAAAGGAAACAAATTTTATAATTTAGTTAAATTGGTTATGTGGTATACAAGTAAAGGAAATCAATCAAGCAAAGAAAATCATTTAATCAGTGTACAATCAATCAAGCAAAGACAATCATTCATCATTGGCAAGGTTATTAAAATAGAAATAAATAAATTTGTAATTAAAATTAAAAGAGAAAAGAATAATCAATTAAAACATAATTAAAAATAATAAAGAATAATTGATTAAAATATAATTAAAAATAATTAAATTTTTATAATTACATATATATATTTTATAGGTTTAAAATTTATATATTATTAGAAAAATAATAATAATAATTAATTTTATATGGTGTGTAACTTAATATACCAAAATTTCTTAATAAAATTGTAAATTTTTTATTAGAGAAGATTTTAAGGATGGAAATTTATTTTAAAATGTAGAAACTGGCAAATTTTATTAATCTCTCATATGCCAATTATAAATGTTTGGTTATATTTTTGTAAAAATATTCAAATCTCTAAGGATTTAATATAGTTTTTATAAATGTTTGGCGATTTTTAAGATAAAATCCTATAGAATTTGGGCCAATCATTTTTAAAATAACTAATCTGATTTTTTGAAAAACCATGAAAAATTAGCCCATGAACAAAATTTAACCCTTAAAATTATTCATGATTTTAATTTCGACTATATAAATAATAAGAATATTCTACCTTGACTTTTGATGAGTGAACGAAATTCATATAACAGGCAGAAATAAAAACAAATTTTCACCTTTTCTGTTGGTACCACTTTCTTTCATCAAATTCCAAGTTTTGGTTTTATATTTGTGATTTAGTCTCTCCCGTTTAACATTTTATCAGTAAGATGAACATTTTTAGTGACAGGATTTTAATCTTCTGCCGGTTCGTGCCTGGTGCACGAACGGATTTTTTCTACCACTTTGACTTTGGATTTGTAACTTGAGTCTGTGATCTGGCTCGGTCTCCGCGTGGAGTAACAGTAAGGGTCGACTACTGTAGGATGCCATGTTTGGTCGGCTCCGTGCTTTAAAAACATAGTCAACGCTTGTCGATTTTGATCATATCATTTGGAACTATGCTTCAAAGACCACGGGGCATCAAGGTAAAGTTGAACATCTCAATCCCTCAGGACACAAGACCCAGTTTTGGTTATTTGGTTCTCGGCGTGTACCCCGTCAAATGAGTCTTGACCTCCACTTATAGATAGGAGCGGGACAGAGAGTCGAAACCTAATTAGTTTTTTTTTTTTCCTTTTCAGGATCTCTCTCCTCATTTGTTTGTTGAATTTTAATGGCAGCCATTTCCTGTGAATCAAGCGACAGGGAGAATGGGGATGAGGAGGTAAATAAAAGGTGCAGTTTGAGCTTCAAGACCGTGAAATATCTGAGTGAGGTGGGCGTGAAGGAACTTCCCAGCAGGTTTATTTTGCCCGAGGACAAGCGTCCAAATGCCAATTCAACAGTTAGCACTCCACTACAATATGATCTGCCTGTTATCGACATTTCCTGCTTGGAAGGCCCTCACCGTCTCCAAGTTGTCTCTGCCATTGGCCGTGCCTGCCAACATACAGGATTTTTTCAGGTATACCTATTTTGCTGTTTCTGATTCCTGGATCTATACCTATTTTGTTAGGATACGATGTGTTGATTGTTTAAAATTAATTTGCAGGTGATTAACCACGGCGTCGAGGAATCATTGACAAGCGAATTGATGAGAGTGGCGTATGAGTTTTTCGAGCTGCCCATGGAAGAAAGGAACAAATTTATTTCTGAAGACATGATGAAGTCCGTTAGATACGGCACCAGTTTCAATCATCTGAGAGATCGAGTCTTCTGCTGGAGAGATTTTCTGAAGCACTATTGTCATCCCCTCGAAAAAATGCTTCCACTCTGGCCTTCAAATCCTTCTGATTATCGGTGAGTCTCTGTGAAAACTGATCAGATCGTCCAATGAATGAAGTTGATAATATTATGTRCTGATTCTGATGAGTATAATAAACCTKCAGGAGCGTGGTGTCAGCATACAGCAAAGAGGTGAGGTSGTTGGGYGTGAGGATRATGAGYGCAATAGTGGAGAGCTTGGGATTGCCCCACAACAAATATATTGTASAAAACGGTTTTAGTGATGAGGGCAGCCAAGTTATGGTTCTCAATTACTATCCTGCTTGTCCAGAGCCCGAGCTGACCTTAGGCATACCACCACATTCAGACTATGGCTGCGTTACCATTCTTTCCCAAGATTCTGTTGGAGGTTTTCAGTTGCTACACGATGGCCAATGGAAGGCGGTACGGCCATTGCCCAACTCCTTCATAGTAAACATCGGTGATCACATAGAGGTACTCATTACTAMTAACAWTATGACCTTTGTTTCCCCTATTACTTTATATACCCATGAATTTATWTTGTTCTCAGGCCTGATATGATATATGATATATTCAGATTCTGAGCAATGGAAGATACAAGAGCGTGGTGCATCGAGCAGTGGTGAACTCAGAGAAATTTCGTATTTCGGTGGCGACTTTGATGAGCTTGCCTTTCGAAGCAAAAATTGGTCCTGCGCCCGAGCTCATTGATGAACACCACCCGGCACTGTACCGGGAGACAAACTTCGCCGAGTTTATAAATCTTCTGACCTCCAAGGAGTACAAAGCAAGGGCATTCCTGGATTCCATAACAGTTCATGGCCACGACAGACCGATTTAGTCACCGCACCAACTGTTGACGACCGATTACCCAGATTTTATGATGTTTTTTTCCTTTGAATCAATCAGACGAGTACGCACATAGGACTGAACCATCGATCTATCAGATGTCGCTACCACAAACAACACTTATCGTATCGACATCTATTTTATGTTATGTGCTATATTTTAGAGCTCCATTTGTTGTTTTCTGATTATTAATTGTGAAAGTTTGATGTATAACTATTTTTAATATGGTTTCATGGGATAGCACAATTGGTTAAGACATGTGCACACTCTTCTAGTTTGGAGAGAGGTCATTAGTTCGAAACCTGTGTCCCTTGGGGCTGCGAAGCTTTATCACTCCCATATCAGCCACTATGTGGGAAAGTATTTGGGGTGGGTTTCCAGCGCGAAATCTCCAACTTGAAAAAAAAAAAAACTGCTTTTAATATGGAGAATTTAGCATTTATGGAGAGATCAGATACTCTTTACGTTACTACTGTGTCATTATTGTGTTTGTATAATTTTTTTTTTAAATATTGAATATTTAGCATTTATGCACAGGCTGGATATTGTTTATATTATTTAGCGTGCGATTATTGTACTGCAATTGTGTAATTTAATGTATAATAAAGTAAGATTGAAATATTCAAGCCAACCATATTAGTTTACCAATAAAATAAATAAACTTTTATAAAAACATTTGAGATTACTGAAAAAAAAATACTATATGAAATTGAAACATGGTTTATTTAAAAGAAGATATAAATATTTTTTTCAAATTTTTATATTATTCTATAAATCTTACAAGTCTCATGATAAATAAAATAAGTATTTTATTTTATTCTATAATTTAATTATCTTGTGGATGCTTATCAACTTTTATCTCGTATATATATACAGAGAATAAGTCAAATTAGATTGGCAGCGATGGCAGCGAGCGATGGCAGCGAACCAGACGAACCTGGATCACCTTTACTCTTTCTTTGGTAGTGTCTCTGTATAAACAACTCAATATCCATCTTCCCGACGCCTCGTCATAGCTAGTAGTCCTCCAGCCCAGCTTTGACGACAAAGAAACGATTCCCGGCTCTCCTCCAACGTTTTTTATCATGGCCTGGACCGGCTTATGGGTCTACTGAGGTGGGCTCCGCTTTGGTCGTTTTCTTGTAAAGCTACAGGACAAAAAGTTCCACTTTGTTTTTGGTCGTTACCGGCTCAGCGAGCCTCTGGGGTATCTGAGCTGTGCTTGGTTTTATTTGTCTCCTTGTCCAGCTAACTTGTTTCCTTTCTTTCGCCTTCTCTGATTGGTCATGTCCCACTGACCTGTTATACTTCCTGTGACCTTCAGACTTTGTTTTTGAGCTCCCCTGCAGTCAGTTCTCTCCCTACCATTTCGGGCCGACAGATAGATCACTCAGCCTTTTAACATGGATCCGCTGACAAATCCACTGATGCAGCCCTCCATGAACTCATCTGTAAACAGGTGGGCCTGTTTGACAAACTAGACTCCCTTGAATCTAAGCGCCAGTTTTTTCCCTCCAAGCCTTCCTTTTCAAACTCTTCCACTGTTCCCGCCGTGAACCCTGACGAAAAAGCCTCTCCCCGACAGTCGTTTCCTCTTGCATCGAAGCCTGATCCACCT
>JASDQU010508497.1:59098-70052 GCA_032191745.1 Picea mariana | reverse complement strand
GATTGGTACATACTTGGTACATGGTTGGAGGCACTTGTTAGTAGTATTTTTGACACATGGTTTATGGATGATATAGCATACTTGTATTATTAGAAGCACATATTGATCTTGGTGATGATTATGAGTTGTTGTGTTATAATTGGTTGATGCACATCTTTGAGAGTTGTCTTGGTGATTGATATTGGTGAGTAGATCTGATTTGGTTGATAAAATTGATGAGACAGGTTGTTGTGATAGGTTTTTTGGACAAGTTGTTGTGACAGGTTATTTGTATAGGTTTGGTGCGTGGTTCATGCACTTGTTCATGGTACAGGTTGGTGCATGGTTGATCCACTTGTTTATGGTACAGGTTGATTACAGGTTGGTTGGTACAGGTTGGTGCATGGTTGATGCACTTGTTTATGGTACTGGTTTATTACAAGTTTAGGTACAGGTTGATGCATGGTTCAGGTTATTGGTATAGGTTGATTGGTATAGGTTTACAGTAGTATATCTCACAGTGATAGTATGACAGTGGTTCCATTATTCTACTTATACGTCAGGGCGGTTGGATAGGGCATGGACAGGTGGTTGTATCCACCTTTCGATTGTAGCCGAAGAACATAGGGGGTTGTAGCCTCCTTCTGGTTGTAGTCAGATAATTGGGGAGTTAGAGGTTCCCTCAGGTTGTAGCCTGGGAAACTAGGGGGTTGGAGCTTCCTTCCAGTTGCAGTTGGGAAACAAAGGAAGTTGGTGTTTCCAATGAATGTAATTCTTCAGGGCATATAAGAAAAAGCATTAAGTGGTTTTCTCCCGCTTTGGGTTTCCATGTAAAACTCTGGTGTACTGTGTATGTGTATGATTGTTCATTTGTTAATTGCTTATTTACTCTGCAGTTATTGGATGATAATGCTAAATTGATCTAACACTTGGATTATATGGTTAAAAAGGATTAAATTTCTCTATTACTGATTCACCCCCCCTCTCAGTAATCCAACATTTTTCACCCCATCCATGAATTATGCTATGTGTATGAACAAACAATGGCTCGGTAATGCTTGGGTTTGTGTTTTCCTGAGAATTGAAACTATGTAAATGTGTGTTATTGCTCTCTGAGATGACTGTGTAATTGTTCGGATTGCAAGAAAAAGAATTGGTTCTTGTTTTAGTTGTGCATTCGTTGGTTGCTCTGTTGGTTAAAATGATGGTGGATATATGTGGAAAATAAGTGGATTGCTTGTATTATCACTCAGTGTTTTAATAGTGGAGGGTTTTTGCTCTGTGTATTAATGTCGGTTGCTTCCTCACAGTCATGAGTGTAGCCCTATCCAGTCGTGTTCAGACTGCCATTTGGTTGTTGTGTATTTCTCGTACTAGAGGCATGATCATGGGATCTGTGTCCTGGCACCAAAGTATCTTAGAAATTGATCTTAGGGTGGCCATAGTGTTTATATATACCGTATGGTTATGGAGTGATAAGATTTATTCATCGGTGTTATGCATCCTCACTGGCATTGTGGTCAAATGGTTCGGCTCTTAAGAAAATCGACAGAGGTTATACCTCTGTGTGTTCTTGTTAACTGTCATTGTTCAATGGACATCCGCTTCTCCTCTGTAAACATAAAACGCAATATGTGCATCAGTTTTCTACCCTACCCGTCATTGTTTCCTATGTGGCTAATTGTTCTTCCATTGCCCAAACCGGGAGTTATAAGGAAACCATGTGGTTTTCTACTGTGCTTGTATCGAAAGGGTCTTTGCCTGTGGTTGATATGCCTCTCAGGACCTCCAGTTCTCTGTGCTATTGTTGAATGAGCATGCTCTTGATTGTCTCCTTGTATTTGTTGTGATAGAGCCCATCTTAAATCTCCAATTGTTCTTGCTCCTGTCGAGCATCTTCTTGGTTTTCAAAGATTGGTTATCAAGTGGAGTGGTTATCGAATTTTTCGTCGAGTCCTTATCTCGTCTTCCTATTATTAAATTGGTTCAAAAGTTACGATTGGGAATGAGTAATAATATGCATTCAAGGGATGCCTCCTTTTCGTTATACTTCCACTCACTGTGTTCTACAACATGGTCTTAATTGCAAATTGGAGACTCCTGTGTGTTTCACTAGGCCCGATCAGGGTTATAGATTATTATGGAAATGATGATTGTGTGTATTTGGTTATGATAATTGTGCATCCATTATTGAATCATCGTGCATATTGGAAATGGTTACATCGACAATGATAAGGTTGAGTTTTATGTTGATTGTGGTTTAGTTGCAAAACCTTATTGGTTGATATGATGAAGAATGTAGGTAATCGGGCATGTTTTGGAAATCTGTTTGATTTGGAAAGGGACATGTGCATATGTTTTAATTGGCCGATTGTGAATTGATTGACAGTGTATGATATTTTTATAGTGATGCATTATGGGATAGAGGTGGACAATGTTTTTGTGTTTTTTATTTAACTTCTTAAAGGGAAAGAAAGGAAATTAAAGACCAAGCATTTTCTTAACAGGAATGTTGAATGGAAAGTTCTTTTGATTATGAGTATGATTCCACAGACTAATCTAATTAAGAAGTTTTGAGGAATTTAAATGTTGGAACAGTGAACAGTGTGATACACGGTAATTATCGATATGGTGTTGGTATTTTTGGTATTGAGTTTAGTTCAGAGTTATGTTTATTGATTACTTGATTTGTTTTATGAACAGTATTCGTCATTTTTCTGCCATTCTCTCACTTTTCCGCACATTACAAATCCTCTCACATTCCTAGATTCACTATTCATGCCATGTTCTTAAAATTAAATTATAGTTAAATGAAAACTCTATATTATAGCAGTTGAAGGATGGCACAGGGATGAGTTACAATTGATATGTTTTGGTATTACAATACAATTGATTGTTTGATGATTTGTTGAGCAGTAACCATGATCTACCCCCTTTCATTTTACCACTTTTTCGCTCAATACAACCCCTCATATATCCCAGAACCCTTATTCACACCGTGCTCATTGACAAGTACTAAACAATTTTTATGGATCGGATTGCATGAGTCTCATGTGTTGTTGAGCCAAACTTTGTTTCATATTTAAAGAGATGTCATGTATGGTTTGTTGAAGAAACTAGTTTCTAATAAATAATGCATATAGGAATGAGCTTCTTCAACAGAGGAAATTATGGACAGAATAACAGGGGAAGAGGAAATTGGAATAGGGGCCCTAGAAGGCCAAGGTTTTCTATACATTTTGATGTAGACACACATGAGTTGAACCAGCTATTCCAAGCTGGATTTTTCAACTGTATTGGACAAGGAGTGGTCCAACCTAGGCTAGAAAGGCCTCCTTTCCAACCCCCACATGTCTCTGGTATTCCAGTTCCCCCTCATGTCTCATTACAACCTAAAGTCCTTGAAAATGTTGGATGGCAAGAGATTGTCCACCCGGTAGTCTGCCAACATAGTGGTTGGCCCAATTTGTCTATGCCTACTCCTCCTCCACCAGTTAACCCAATTTTCCAAGCTGCCCCTGCACACTCACCAATACAGTCTTCCCACACAAGCAAGAGATTAAAAACTAAAGCACACCATGCACCTAACAAAGGAAAAGTTGTTGTTGCCCCCTCCTCTCCCTCAAGTGGCTATGCCAAATCCGTTTCATCCTGCATGCACTTGAGAGATGATTGCTCTCATGTTGTCAATGAGATCATGCCTAAAGGCTCCACACAGCCTAAGTAAAATTCAGAGAAATCAAAGGGAGATAGCAACAACAAGGGGAAAATTGCCTCCCATAGTGGCAAATATGGTTTTTGAGTGTTTTTATTTGTTGATTGTTGAGAACAGTTGGCTGCTGAAGTTTTTTGGACAGCGCACTCTTTTTTGGATATGGTTTCAAATATCATTAATATTAATTTTCAAATTATGAGAGTGATGATGGGAGCCACAAGGAGGGATGTGTTTGATTGATCAACTAGTTGTGTTTATGTTTGTTAAGAAACTAAAGGGAGTCACAAGGGGTCCCACCTACTGGTTATTATTTATTAAAGACCCTTATTATTATTTTATTATTTTTCCCCCTAAACTAAAAGTTGGTTGAGTTTTAGTTAACTTAACTAAAAGAGGTAGTTTAACTACTTCAACTAATTTTGATTGCTCAAAGGCAAAAAGAGGAGGAACAAGAGGGGAATATAGGGAGAAATCATACTAAGGTCCGCTCTTGAGTTTTATTGAGATAGTCCAGTTTTCATTCATTCTTTAATTCATTGAAAGCCTAATTCTATTTTATGACAGCAGGGTCCTATTGTAGACAGCAAGATTCAAGGTTGAATTACATCATTTAGACACTTGTTTTTCAGAGGTGTTGATCTATCTTTGATAGTCTATGTAGACTTGTCTGTTTGTGAATTAAATTTCATGACTAATAAAGGATATTGTGCAAATTCGAGTGGGCAAAAATCTGTGGCAAGTTGATCCAGCTTTTAAAGTTCAGTTTTTTACTTTCTGTCAGAAGTCCTTTTGTATGGTTTTCATCAGGGACATCTAAGTTTGACTTTGGTCCAAACTTCCTCAAGGAATTTTGTAAAGAGAACGATTCTTTTAATTAATTGGAATGAAATAAGTGATTGCTTTACGTCTCATATGTGTTAATTATTGACTTGGTATTTTTGCTTTTGTCTCTGCATTTACTTCTGCATCTGTTATATTCAGAAAATTACATAAATATTGAATTTTTCAGCAATCTTGTATTTATAAGAAAATCAGCCTAAGCCCTTGTAACTAATACTTGTGGAGTAGGAAAAAAAAAATTAGGCTATAAACATAGCTTGATATTCCCATCTATCTTGCTTTAGAGAAGCAAGATCTGAAAATGCTTGAGTAAGATCATTTCATATATTTTCCTCAACATTTATTTTGGCAACCATACTAGGGAGATCTTCCATATCTCTCTGGTTGATTTTTATGAATGATTATCATCGAATATATCTATTTTTATAATATTGATTCTTTCACTGTTTCATTTCTTAATGACTGTACCTATTGCAAGACAACCTAATATTGAGCCCGGTCTTCAAGATTAGACCAGCGTTGCTTTAAACTTGTTTAAAACCATCCTAGATAATGATAATACCCGCGATGAGCTTAATCGTTCATGGGCAGCAATTGAACAAGACATAAGTTCCCAAGAACATTGGGAATCTAGACATAGACAGCTTAGGAATCAGCCATAACTTTCTTTTCCTTCATTTTTGATCTTCTTTTCATGTTCTTAGACCCTCGTGTTTCTAGGAGAAGAAGAGGTTTATCACCTGAAATTAATCCTATTATTGAAATAGGAAAAAGGAACATTGTGTTATCAACCCAACAAAGTCCTCTAAGGAGAACCTTGTCTGATTCTTCAAATTCATCTTTCTCTCCCTTACCTATCATCCACAATATGGCATCTAGTGGTGGCTTTGGTGGCACTGGAGGTGATTCTTCATCTCCATCTTCATCTTCGTCAGTGATTGGTAGCTTGTATAGTCACCAAGTCCATGTCCAACCTACCACAAACCCCACCAAAGTCATTAAAAAGTATGGGCTTTTTCAGTTTGAAGAAGATGCTACAACCACACCATGGCATGTTTCCTCTCCTCTTAACCTGGCACCTGCTACTCGTCCACTTCCTAAATTCAAAGAGAATCTCCCTAGGTTTTCAGGGAATAAAACTGTCACTACGAATGAACACTTGGTGGCATTTTCTAATGCCTATCACAACATAGGAGCCAATGACAATGATACTTGTATGCGCTTATTTGCCAATTCCCTTGAAGGGAAGGTTGTGGCCAATTTCTTCGATCTCCCTCCTAAGATTTATATACTTGGGAGGAGTTAGTCTATTGGTTAAAATCTACCGATGGGAAATCCAAAATCCCAACCGAGCATTTATGAGAATACAATAACATTGCTTATAAGGATGGTGAGACCATCAAGTCCTTCAACTTGCATTTCACCAAGTTATACAATCAAATCCATGAACTCATTCGAACTCAGAACCAAGCCACTTTCATGCACTATTATAATGCATTACCTTCCCCCTATCATCATAGGGTTGAGGAAAAGGCCATTGATAACCTCAGTTTCGCTCTGCATACTTGTTTAGAGTATGAAGAATAGCTTGAAAGAACAAGTCTTCCTTAGGAATATTCAGTTAAACAGACAGACATGTCCAGCCTCTTACAGCTTGTACAAGACATGAATAATCATATGATAGTGTATGAGCGAAAGGTAAATGTCTTCCCTCTTACCCCTGGAGATTCATCCTCTTCTACACCCCCCTTTAGAAATCCAAATGAAAATAAATTTCATCCTAAATCTATCATGCCTCGTAGTTGGTGTAACTTTTGTGAGGAACACCGTGAGGAAAGTACATGTGAGGTAAAGAAGAGTGCCAATGATAAAATATTTGGTTAGAGACCTGAAACTACCATCGATGTCCTAGACTTTGTAGAGCCAAAAGATGTCATGATCATCAATACTAGGAATAAATCCTATGCTCCTAAAATAAAATATGATCCTCCCTGCAATTCTTCTAGCCCGAGCTCATCCTCACAGCTTCTACTGTTCAGGTTCCTAAGGCTCCTAACATTCAAGGAAATACCTCCCCTCTCCCCTCTTCCAAATACAATATTCTGAATAAGTTGGCCAACATCAAAGCAGATTCAACCCTTCTGGACATGGTTGTCATCCCTACACAACAGAAGCATCTAAAACAATTCATGGAAGGAAAATATTACGTTGTAGACAACCTCTCTGAAGAGGAAGATGGAGAGGATTCATCTGTAAATAAATTAGGTGTACATAACTTTAGATACCCTGTAAAAAATCCCCCTTTTTATATTTCTTTAAATATTATGGATAAGATTTCCCATTGTTGCCTCATTGATAGCGGTTCGGGCCCAAGTGTAATGTCGAAGATTATTATGGAAGAGCTAGGCTTGTCTTGTACAAATGAAAACGCGAACAATTCTCTCTTATAATAGTCTATAACAAACAACTATAGGTTAAATCAAGGATGTGACCTTGGTTTTGTGCACACATCCTGAAATTAGGACAACCCTTAATATTCAGGTAATTGATATGCCAGTAAGAAACTACTCGATCATCCTAGGAAGAGATTGGCAAGATTTGACGGGTGGATACCTCTCACTCGATGGGACACAGTTATCCATTCCTTGGAATGGTAAAAACATCATAGTCCTTAGAGAGGGAAAGATTTCACCTTACATAGAAATTGGTCCACTGCCTAATGTGATTATATCGAGGAGGACCTAGGAGTGTATTCCATCTTTTTCGAGGAGGATAACACTCCCTTGGATCAAATCAACTTAGATGACGGTATGTGGGATAGGCACTTTGATGGTTCATGCTCTGATGAAGGAAACAGAGAGGGCATTATCTTGTATTCTCCTGTGGGGAAAATTCATAACTTTTCTCATAGGTTAGAGTTTGCTTGCACAAATATTGTCACTGAATTCAAAGCTTTACTATTAGGTATTGAAAACGCCTATAATCTGGTTTGTGGTCACCTTACAGTTTTTGGGAATTTTGAGCTTGTTGTGAACCTTGTACGTAAGATATACTCTCCTAGCAACAAGTTGATGAAACGCTACACCCAAACTGTTTGGGCACTTATCTCGAACCTACTATATTTCAACATTACTCATGTTAAGAGGGAGTTGAACTCAATGGTTGATCGGTTAGTTGTTTTTGCAGCTCTCCTAATCGACAACTTCTGTCACAAACACCTAATTGTATTTTTCAATCTCTATATCATCCACATATCCATGACAATATAGAATCATGCCAGGTCTTCCCTTGTGATGAGAGCATCTTTTCTTTCATTCAAAATGAACCTTATAAGCCTAAGGAAATTATATCAATGGAAGATAACAATATTCCTAAGGGCTTGACTCCTCTATAAAGTTTGTTTTCATCGAGTGATGTAAAAAACAAAGAGAAACATAAAGAAGAGGAGTTGAAAAGGAAAGTGGGTGAAACCATTTCCTTGAACATTGGAACACTCGAGTCTCCAAAGAATATTAAAATAGGTGCCCAATGTTCTGATGAAGAAAAATTGAAGTTTGCCAAACTGCTTGGTGAATTTCAAGATGTTTTTTCTTGGTATTATGATGATCTTCGTGGTTTTGATCCCGCTCTTATACATCATGTCATTCCTATCAAGGAGGGAATAAAACCAATTAGGAAAAAACAAACACCTATCAACCCTGCACTAGAAGCAACTATTCGAAAGGAATTGGAAAAACTCTTGAAAGTTGGGATTATCTTTCCGATTGAGTATTCATAATGGGTTTCTAATTTGGTTCCCGTTCATAAAACCACTGGTCAAATCAGATTATGTGTACGTTTTCATGCATTGAATCGGGCTATCATAAAAGATCATTTTCCTCTCCCTAATATGGAAATGATTTTGCAGCAAGTTGCAGGGTCGCAGATGATGTCCTTTCTTGACAGTTTCTCTGGTTACAATCAAATCAAGGTAAAAAGGGCAGGTAAATATAAAACTACCTTTATTACTCGTTGGGGAACTTTTTCTTATGAACATATGCCTTTTGTCTTATCCAATGCATGTGCCACTTTTCAAAGAGCTATGCAAATAGATTTTGATGATTTGATCGGCGAGATTATTCAGATCTATCTCGATGACTTAACTGTGTACTCTAAGAACCGATTAGATCATTTTGGTCATCTTAAAAGAGTTCTCATGCGATGCAGGAAATTTGGCATTTATCTAAATCCTTCTAAGTCTATTTTAGGTGTTACCAAGGGCAAGCTACTTGGACACATTGTCTCTTATTTAGGAATAAGCATTGATCCTAGAAGGACTATTGCTATCCTAAAAAATTCTGCTCCCACTTCCAAGAAGGAGGTTCAAGATTTTATGGGGGTTATTAAGTTTGTCCGTAGGTTTGTTCCTGATTTTGTTGTAATGGTCAAACTAATTCATAATCTGCTTAAGCAAGATCATTCCTTCTCTTGGACAGATGATGTCGAAGATTCTTTTGTAGGGATCAAGAAATCAATCATCTCTGCATCGGTTTTGGCAAAGAAGGATTTTGAGAAAGAATTTTTGATATATACTAATGCCACAGAGGAAGCAGTTTATGCTATCCTCATGCAAGGTGATGACCAAGGTAACGAAAAACTAGTTTCTTACATGAGTCAAAGCTTGTCTAATGATGAATTTAAATATTCTTTTATTGAAAAACATGCTTTCTCTCTTCTTAAGGTTGTTGAAAAATTTCGCCACTTCATCTTAGGTAAGCATACATTGGTAAAAGTCCCTTTACCTGATGTCAAGTTTTTTCTCTCACATGCTTATCTTTCATGGAAGCTTTCACATTGGCTTGCCAAGATTCATGAGCATGATTTAACTATCGTGACTTCTACCACCATCAAGGGACGTGACTTATCCCTTCACTTAGCTCAGCATGCTGAAACTAGTGAAGAAATTGATGAACAGGACAGTGCTCTATCAGCATTGTTCTACATTGATAATCCGACCCTTCCTGTGTCTGAACATCCTTGGTATAAGAATTTGGTTTACTATTTGTAAAACCAAAGATGTCCAGATAACTTAGACACTCATCAAAGAAGAAGGCTATGTCTTGAATCTCCTAGATATGCCATTATAGGAGACTTCTTGTTTAGAAGATCTGTTGATGGCATGTTGCTTCACTGCGTAAACAATGAGGAAGCACAAAAACTATTGCAATAAACTCATGGTTCTTCAAATTCTGTTATTCACGTAGGGGGGTCATTTTTATGCTAAAACCACTGCTTTTAAGATTATTAGAAAATGATATTATTGGCCTTCAATCTTTCGTGATTCTTATGTTTTTTCGAGATCTTGTGACAAGTGCAAAAAATTAGTTGGGAAAGAATGCCTTAAAGACATATTGTTACAACCTGTCCTCCCGGACTTTCCTTTTTCAAAGTGGGGATTAGATTTTATTGGTCCTATTAATCCTATGTCTTCAGTAGGACAAGTCTTTCTTTTGACAACCACATACTATTTTACAAAATGGGTTGAATTTGTCCCGCTTAAACATTCGACAGATGATCAGGTGATTTATTTCCTTGAAAATAACATATTTTCCAGATTTGGTCTTCCTTTGGAAATTATTACAGACAATGGTCTCTCTTTTATTTATGCTAATATGACCCATTTTTTAGCTAAGTTGGGAGTTAAATATTTCACCTCATTAACTTATTACGCCCAAGGAAATGGGCAGGTAGAGTCTACCAACAAGAATCTGGTGAGAATCGTCAAAAGTCTCATTGAAGATAAGCCTCTTCAATGGCACACTCTCCTCACTTACGCCCTTTGGGAAGATCGAACCACCACTAAGGTCGGCACTGGTTGCACTCCTTTCTAGCTTTTCTATGGCCAAGAAGCCATTTTGTCTACTGAGCTGGAACTTTCCTCCTTAAGAGTAATGCTACAAGTTGAAGAATTAAATTCTTCTGATGTTTCACAAAGGATGAATGCACTCCTGGCACTAGAAGAGAAAAGGATGTTTGCCTTGGGTAATATGAAAAGGAGACAGCAGACTGTTAAGAAGTATTTCAACAAGAGTGTCACAACTGTCAAATTTAAGGTCAATGAGAAAGTATTGTTGTGGGATTCGGCTCATGATGATAGGGGAAGACACTTGAAGTTTTAGAAATTATGGCTGGGTCCTTTCAAGATCGCTTTTGTCCTGGGTGCAAACTCTTACATTATAAAGGATTTACAAGAGCGATTGTTTTCCTACAGCACTAACAGTTCTCACTTAAAACACTACATGGAACCAACTTGAAGAGTTTAACGTTGTTTGGATTGTTCTATATTTTAGTAGTTCAATTCTGCTTTCATTTCTATCATTCCATTTTGGCTATTTCAATTATGCTTTTACAATAGTTTTCAATTCTGCTTTCATTTTAGTA
>JASDQU010508496.1:5868-41013 GCA_032191745.1 Picea mariana | reverse complement strand
AGGTAGAGCCTCTATCGAGAACAACTATCTCATAAACAAATTTCGACAAAAGTAAAATAACAGATGTTTCTATATCAATATCATGAGGATGTGCATGAAAAATACCCAATGTGATCATAGTGTACAAAGAATTAAAATCTTGTGACACATGTGGAGGAAGACGAGGAGGAGGAGGGGGGATCATTTGCTAATAACACATGTGGAGGACTAAAAGAAAGACAATGATCAGTAGATGGTGACAAAAGGTGTAATATACACCATAAACACAACATTTTTTTTTACTGGACTTGTTTAGACATAGTTCTAGGTGGCTAAAGTTGTAATACTACTTACTTTATCATAATTTAGGTCCTTTCCTTTATTGGTTTGTCTCACTACTGATAAGTTACTATTTATTAAGAACATTGTACGTCATTATATAACCCTTGAACTAAATTTTAAACTTGAAATGAAGGTCTCGTGGAGGCATTATAGGATGTCATCAATAAATATATATATTGAGGAGTTACATACTACCAACAAGATATCCATATAGATGATGACATGATTATGAAATAAACAAAGTTTGTGGCTATACAATGGTCATACTAGCCATTAAGTAGATGTTGCATGTGAGCTTATGAGTTATATCAATGATCTAATTGTGAATCTAATCTTTGTCACATAAATACAAACTATATAGAAGTGAGAATATAAATCATTAGGTGTTCCAACAAAGATGACTTGTGGCCGAACAAGGTAATAACCCATATTTTCAAGTCCTCCTTCTAGAATCCAAGTCGGAGGGTTGCTAGACTCTATAGCTTGCATTGTTTACGAGGAGTCTTGTAGTTGACAAAAAATGTCATGAAGTTTAAGACGAGGAGACTATAGAGTAATTCCAGCTTCATTGTTGAACCTTTCCATGTACATCACTTCTGACTCTCATAAAAATTCTCCCAATCCCTTAACTCCACAATTTATCCTTCATGTGACTTTCTTGTAAGTTGGAAAGTGATGCCCTCCTTTCAACGTGCACCCAGTACCGATGAAAGGCTCAAGGTTTTCATTGGGTTCAGAGTTGAGGGATTTGATTACCTTCTACCATTGCAAAAAAAAGCAAAGAAGTTCCAAGCTTGAAATTCAGTTATTCTGTAAATTTAGAAGCGTTTTAGAAAATTTGGAAGTGCATTACAACTATATCTATGATCGAGGGTTGTTGGTTACATCGAAAGTTGTACACCTATTGACAATGGGTAGATTCAATCGAGGTTTAGTGCTTAATTACGCCGCCTACACCTATTGACAATGGGCAGATTTAATCGGGGTTTAGTGCTTAATAAGTTTTCTATGGACATGATTAAATATGGTTGGAATATTTTTAGTAGTCACACAAAATAAATGGCTGTGATTTCAATCAATAACTGTTAGAATAAGCTTACTTTAGTAAATTGTTAGTAGATTGGGTTGGGTTTGTTGAGTTGTTGAGATATTCTCTCAACCTCTCTCACAAAGATTGGAATTAGTTAGATCTCAATCCAACTATATGTATTTCTGTTTATTGTGTGTAATACAATCAATTATTGTGTGAATTATTTGCAATGGACACTCTTCCAATTTCTCATATGGTATCAGAGCTTGGCTGGGCTTAGCTCCTCACGGAGTGCCCAGGAAAATGTGAGAGATGTGAAGTTTAATCCTTGTACACACGTAGATTAGGAGTGTTGAATTTATGTTTGTTGTGTGTGTTTGTTAACTTATTTTTGTGCGTAAGTAAATCTGTTGCAAAGCCGTGCCAGCCATTGTGTTTTTATTTGCAGATATCATGTTGTTGAAGAGTTTGAAAAGGGTGCATGAGAAAAGAAGCCACTATTGGTTGACCTATGCATCAAAAGGAACACAAGCCAGTATCTGTCCCTGCCAATTAGTTGTTCCGCTCACTGCGCACATCTACTTCGTCGGGATCTGTCATCAAAAAATATCTGTCTGCCATAGCCAGGAACAACGCTAGGTCATGGTCTTATGCGCTATGTGTAAGAAAGAACTATTGATTGGACATTGTTTTAATCATTGGAGTCAAACAAAATATGGTATATTTCCAGCCAATATTTTGGCTCAGCAAATCCCGTGAAGGTTATTAAGCATTCGCCAAATCTAGTGACAAGTTGCCTATGTGGAGAAAACCACTGTGCAGAATTCTGTGAGCCATGAAGGATCCAACTGCCATTGTTGTCAAGGATGGGATTGCTATCTAGAGTCATTGTCAAGGACACTACGTGGTAGAGAGATAGATGTGATCTGATTGTCAAGAATTTGAGCCGCCCTCACGAGGAACATATGCATTGGCAGTGTGCCCATAATTCAGAACTATCGTTGGCAACCATATATCAATTTAGTGTGGCAGAAAACATTAAGAAGAAGTCGGTTAGCTATACCAGCTATTGTGTGCAGTTTTCATATTTGTTTATGTATTTATAAGAATTGTAATGCAGAACCAAATATAGAGCAGAACGATGTAATTCAACCTTGTAGTTCTTGCGTGTTCTTCGGTGCCACAAGAGCATGGTACTAGTTTGATTATGTCCAGTATGTTATAAGTTGTAGACTCTTGTTGTACTTCGGTGCTCCAAGATTGACAATTACAGGTTACATTTACCTAGTGAGTTTAAAGTTTTGTGTGTAAGTGTTTATGTAAAAATAAGAACTTGCATTTTGATGCAAGCTGGTGTATCAAGTACATTGTTTTTATTGGAAGTCACCTTGTGTTGAGGACATTTTGTATCCAAACTTTTCTTCTAGATACTGAAGGATAGCCGAAAGAAAAAATCCGACAGATGAAGGCAAGTTCATAGAATGCATCAATAATTGTCAACTTTTATCACGGAAGCCCCGATGAGCCAAGTTGTCAAATTGTCTAGTATACAAGTGCAAGAAAGATGGGAGGCGTTTTGACTTTAAATGTGTCAATGGAAAGCTTGAAGAAGAGGAAGAAGAAAGAGCGGAAGCCGTGTGATTGCAGAGTGAGTTTCAATGCTGAGGAAGACCAAGACAGATGAAAGTTCTAGTGTTGTAATCTTTTGTGTTGTTTGTAAAGTAAGCATTAAGGGAGGGTGTTAGAATAAGCTACTTTAGTAAATTGTTAGTAGATTGTGTTGGGTTTGTTGAGCTGAGATATTCTCTCAACCTCTCTCACAAAGATTGGAATTAGTTAGATCTCAATCCAACTATATGTATCTTTGTTTATTGTGTATAATACAATCAATTATTGTGTGAATTATTTGCAATGGAGGCTCTTCCGATTTCTCATATTAACTTCCTAGCTATTATAAAGACATCAATTTATGTGTTTACTTTTTTACATTTACCTAATCATATTTAAAAATTACTTTGATAGCTAACTAAATTACTTTGATAGCTAACTGACTGCGAAGTAAGTGATTGATAGAAATTAAAATATTAACACCAGATAAATGAAGCCGAGTTGTTTATTTGTTAATCAACAATAAAATTTAATATATTCTTTTAAAGATTCGTTTCATCTTATCAACCTTTCAATGTTAACTAGCAGCTATTTAGCTGCTATGCTAGTATACTACCATTCATTCATTCTAGATAATATTTATTTTTAAATGTTTATATACAAATAAAATTGGAACTTATTCTTCCACTCAACAAATAATGTGAATGGATTCTCTATCAGTGAACTAATTTCTGAAAGTAATATTTCCTTCGTACTACCTTTAGTTATGTTATAGATTCGTCTTGCTCTGTTATAGATCAGATAAGCATTAAATGGTAGTCGTTTACCTCATTCTGGTTCTTCTCCATTAGGCATTTAGTTTATGTAATATTTATCCTTTGGATCTTTCTTTAAAGGATTATATATGTGTGTATGCAAACTTCAAAAATGTAAGAAGAACCTCCAGGGTTAAGCCGATACTCTTTTCAATAGATACGAATGTCTATACTCTGGCGTGTTTTTTTCCCTACCTGGTATTTTCTTATTATTTATGTTTCCTGCACTATAAAAATATTTACGTTGAGTTGTTGGGGGTCCTTTCCCCTACTCAACAAATGAAACTTATCTACGTATATTATAACCAACTAAGTGTACTATTGTACATCATATTAGTAAGTAAATTCTGACATTCGCCTAGAAAAAATGTTTAGTTTGTTGTAACACTTACATTGTTTCATTCTTTGGTTACTTCATTTCACCTTTGATTTTCTCTTATTTATGGGTAGAACATATTTTAAAAAGATCCGCCTAATATCTATGGTGACGGCCACCATTTATTAGTTTAGTTATGTTTCCGTGTAGAATTATCTAAATCTATGCGAAGAATGGTCGCATCCTTCTATTAAGCCCATAATATTCTGAATTTTTACTTCTTAGTGATTCGTTTTTCATGTATGATTATTCCTATATGAGTGTGGTATACAGGTATGTTCATGAACTGGAGGGGATGGAAAAGAGACTTGCGGAAATGGGATTTAGCACAAAAGATTAAATTGTTTATTTGGTTATTGAGTGAAAACAAAATTTTAACATGGGATTTCTTGAAAAAAAATGGCTAGCAAGGCCCAAATTACTGTCCATTATGCTTAAAAGATGTCGAGACTGTGTTCCACATCTTTGTATCTTGGGGTTTGAGTGAGGAAGTCTAGATGGGGGTAAACAAAGAACTTAATTCTTTGGTTGTTTGGGAAGGCAACACGTTAAATGACTGCTTGAAAATCTGGGCAAAAAGAGAAAGGGTATACAAAACATTGTGTGCCATCATTTGTCAGTGTGTGGTTAGAGTGGAACAATGTAGTCTTTGAAGGGCATATGCCCTCCAGATTTTCAGATTCTCAGATTCTCGTATTCTTTAGACTTCTAGTATTTTTTCTTCCATAGTGAGTTAGTTCGATGGAGCTGCGGATATAAATAACAATAGATGTGGGGTGGGGGGTCTGATAAAGACTTTCAAATACGATCCTTCAGTGGACTTTCAAATGTGGATGTGGGACTAATAATAAAGAATAAATGCTTGGAGCATGGGGACATTATCTCTAGTTGTTTGATTGAATTTAGTGGACTTTCAACTGTGGATGTGGGACTAATAATAGAGAAGAAATGCTTGGTGCATGGGGGACATTATCTCTAGTTGTTCGATTGAATTTAGATGTCTTACAGGTTATTGTTGACTCGAAGATTATCATAAATTGGTTGAAGGAAAAAAGTAAACTACATGTAACCTCTCTAATGGGCTGGATGGATAGGATTAATAGACTCAAGATTACATTTAGAGAGATCTACTTCACTCATGTTTTTAGGGAGCTAAACATGAAAGTTGATTACCTCTAAAAAAAACCTGTCTAAGACTAAAGGAATGTTAAGTTACAACTTATGATCAATGGTAACAAAGGGCCCACTTCTTTCTTCTATTTATACTAACTTCTCAGCCACTTTTTGGGACATTCACAAATACCCGAAGCAATAAGAGATAAGCCACTTATTCTGGAGCAGCATAGAAATATAGTGTCTTGTTGCTGGACACTTTTTCAGACATCTTGTGATATTATGGTCTTTTGCTAGCACTATGTACTGAGGATCAGTCATTTAGTTTCTCATTTTTGTGAATTGTACTCGGGTAATTCTGGAATCCCGATTTAGAGATATGTAATAAATTACTCATGTATTGTCTAAATACAGTAATCAATCCATAATTTTTTACTCTGTTTTCCACAATTTATGTGTGATATAAACTGCATCAAGAAATTTGACTATATGTATTTATATGCATACAAAATATTCATATTATTTAACCACAAGATAACTTCTCAAAATCCAACCTTATTTATAATTAACTGACATACTAATAGGAAAAGATAACTCAAAATGAACAGATGATACATATTTGAATCGAACTAGCTGGAAACAAATGGAACAAAAGCGTTCCACCCCAATCATAGAAGTAGAACAACCGTAATTACTTGTCTTGATCACTCCCTATCATGACCATGATCCATAAAGGTGAATTAACCTCCACTACTTAACCAAAAGTATTTAAAAAAATCATTTACCTAACATAAAACTGCTCACACACCAAATATTCGTCTCCACAATATACTAAGCAACGTTCTACCTCCCACATATGTTGTATATATTCCATTTCTCCCTGCCTAGGAATTTTCGCATCCATTTCCCTCCTTGGGGAATTCACATCTTTACAAATACGGGGCTACAACCTATTCCCCACTCATGGAGTCATAGTCTACTACTTTTAACATGGTTATTCCACCTGTTTCCAACATTTAATTTATTAAAAATATATGTCTCATACATTTTTCTATCAAAAGAGGACACTTGTGAGTCAAAATCTTGCTCAATAGTCACAAAAATAATAATTACATGGGTTAGTAATTTCAAATACAAATTTCCATAAATGGAAATTTATTTTCAAAGCAATAACATTAAAATAAAAAGTTTTAATACTTGAGGATGTCACATCCTCTCCCCCTTAAGTATAGCACACTTCTCAACGTTAGTCTTTCTCTCAATTCATCACTTGGAACAAAGTTGGATAATATTTCATCATTTCATCTTTGAGCTCCGAAGTAGCCTCCTTAGGGCTAAAGTGCTTCCATTGCACCCTTACGTCGGAGATGGCTCTATTCCGAGGTATTGTTTATTTCTTGTCCATAATGCATATAGAGGTTCCACTTGAAACTAGCCTTTTAGTTCCACCTGCACCTTGTTCCAATCAATGATGTGAGTAGGATCGTGAATATATCATTTTAATAATGAAACTTGAAAAGTATTATGAACTTTTAAATTTGTAGGGAGTATTAGTTGGTATGCCACTTGTCCGATTCGATTTAAGACTTCGAATGGACCACAAAACCTTGGCGCCAACTTGGAAAAATTACCTAGTTTTAATGAGCTCCTTGCTTTGACTGTAAGGTATACATGTTCTCCAACATTAAATTATTGATGCGTTTATGTTGATCTTGAGCAACCTTTAAATTCTGTTGTACCTTTTTTACCATCTGTTCCGTTTCTTGGAGCATTTCTGGTCCAACCATGATTCTATCAACAAGATTATCCCAACTAATCGGGCTTGTACATTTCCTTCCATATAAAACTTTGAAGGGACTCATTTTTTATGATGCTTGATAACCGTTATTGTATGTGAATTTGACTAAATGTAGATATTATTCCCACTTAGTTGGTTTTGTTCTTACATACATTCGTAACATATCATTGATAATATGATTTGTACATTCTGTTTGTCTATCCGTTTGTGGATGGTAACTTGTGCTGAAATTCAATTTAGCACCCAAACCCGCAAACAATGCTTTCTAGAAATTTGAGGTAAATTCAACATCTCTATTTGAAATCACCATTTTAGGAACCCCATGTAGTCTAAATATTTATTTCATGAAAGTTTCAACAATATTAGTTGTTTTGTAAGTAGATTTAACATGTATGAAGTGTGAAAACTTACTCAACTTATCAATTACTACCACGATTGAATCATTTTGTCTTTGAGCCTTAGGAAAACCTGTAATGAAGTCCATTGAAATAATTTTTCATTTCCATTCTGGTATAGGTAGAAGTTGTAAAATACCTGCTAGATGTTGATGTTCAACTTTTACAAGTTGGCAATCTAATCATTTAGATAATTATTCAACTATTTCAAATTTCATATTAGGAGAATAAAACTATTTTCTTAGGGTTGTTATCATTTTCTCATATCATGGATGACTAGAATAGGGATTTTTATGCAACTCATTCAGGATTATCAACTTCAATTCAACATAATTTGGTATATATAATCTGTTCTTGAACCTTAGTAGTCCATTCTTGTCGATGTTGAAATATGTAATGTTCAAATTTCCCTCATTTTTTTGCAAGTGCATTGTCGTTTTGATGTATTCTACATCATTTTTGTTTTCATACTTAATTTTTTCTTCAATGTCACTTTATGTTTTGTTGATAACAACTTCAAATAATTCATTAGTCCTTCAATTTAGTGCATCTGCGACTTTATTTTCCTTTCCTTTGATGTGTCGTACTTCGCAATCGAACTCACTTAGTGTAAATTCTAACCTTGTACAATGTCTACTGTAAACAAATATTCAGAAAATAACAGAAAAGATACAATGGAAAATACAAACATTACACAGAGATTAGTCCAAAGCCCTAATTCCTTAATCGGAAATAGAAAACCATCGGCAAAAACCATGTGCCAAAAAACCACCTAAATACATGACACATTTCCCGAGGTAGGTGTCACTAACCACCTTGTCTGCCATGTATTGAGATCTTGTGGAGTACTAAACATATGTTTCAAACCACTGTTATCTATTAATAATATAAATTTTCTTCCCATTAAATAATGCTGCCACATTTTTAATGCACGAATTACAACTTCTAATTCTAGATTCCAGATCACGAGTTACTTATTTTCTTTCATGTTTTTTATTTTTTTATTTACGTTATTAGTATCAAATTACATGCCTTTCATGTGTCATTTATCCACCTAATCTTCTATACTTGCATCCACACAAAATCTAAAATCTTTATAAGAGTCAGCCACTTTAAGAATTGGTGTTGTAGTTAGTAAACCTTTTAATATATCAAAACTGTCCTAGCATTTTTGAGATCAAATAAATTTTGTCCCATTTTTCTGCAATGATGTAATAGGATACGAAATCTTGGGAAAACCCTTCGATAAAGCTCTCATAATAATTGGTGATCCCCATGAATTCTCTTATGTCTTCTACGTATTAAGGTATAATCCATTCCATAATTTTTTTAATCTTTTCAAGGTCTACTGCAATACCTTCTTGTGATATCACATGTCTTAGATATTGTATCTTTCTTTTATAGAAAACAAATTTATCAAACTTTGCATATAATTTATGCTCTCTTAGTGTTTGTAATACTATTTTCAAATGTTGTTTGTGTTCTTCTTCATATTTTGAATATATTAATATATCATCAATACAAATAAGTACAAATTTATCCAAGTACTGGCAGAACATAATGTTCAAGAAACACATAAAAGTTGTCGATGCGTTAGTAAGTCCAAAAGGGATTACTACAAATTTGCAATTTCCATAATATGTTATGAACGTTGTTTCATTTACGTCTTCATATTTTATCCTGATTTGATGATAACCAGATCTTAAGTCTAGTTTAAAAAATATTTTCACTTCGCCAACCTGATCAAATAAATCATTAATCATGGGTAGAGGGTATTTGTTTTTAATCGTCATTTTATTCAATTGACGATAATTGATACATGGTCTTAGCATTCCATCTTTCTTTTTTTTTTAAATAATATTGGTGCTCGTCATGGTGAGACACTTGGTCTGATGTATCATTTATCTAATAGTTCCTGTAGTTCATTTTTTAATTATGTTAGCTCAGAGACACTCATATTGTAAGGTGCCTTTGACACAGGGGTAGTAGATCAATAGAGAAATAGATTTCTCTCCTTGGAGGTAATTCCAATATTTCTTCTACGAATACATCCTTAAATCCTTGAAGAACTGCAAATTCTTGCAAACTTGGTTTGTTTTCTCTATTGTTACTTGAATAACATATATTTTGCAGCCTTTACTAATGCACTTTTTAAATTGCACTACTGGTATTTGTCTGACGTAAATTGGTTTACTAATTCCTTGTGTTGTTCTTGATATTCCCTTTTTATCTTTGTAAGTAAAATATTCTTCTTAACACTTTAATAGAACTTTGTGTTTTTTATAATCATTCCATGCCTATCACTTTGTCATATGATCCTAAAGGTAGTACATTCAAGTTTACCTTTGTATCCTAACCAATTATATTCAACTCACAGTCAGGGATGAGTTCCATTACCTTTATTTTTTTGTCTGTTGTTAATTGTACTAATCAAGATTTTAGTATGTGTTATTTGTTTAGCTTGTTTGAGTCTACCAAAGATGAGGTAACATATCTTAAATTAGCACCCCAAACCTATTAGAATATAAACTTTTCTATCCTTATATGAATGAGGTAATCCTAAACCTATGAAATTTCACACTTTCATCTTTAATTTAAGGTACAAACTTCAATAATTCTAGAAATTAGGTAATTACATCCTCCATAAACATCCATCCTAAATTTCATCTTTTAGATCTCCTTGGTTTTCTCTCTTAATAACTCTCAAGAACGTATTGTCTCTAAAAAAAATATTCTACCCATTCCATTTTCCCTTTACCATTTAAGTCCTTCCACCATTTACCATCCTTAATTTTTAGGTTATAGATAGCCATCCTTACTTTCATATTACCGAAGAAATTATAATTTTAGAAGTATTTATTTATGTCAATTAACAAGATTCTTCCTCCTCACCACTTTTGGACTCTCCATGAAACATTGAAAAGATTAATTTTCCTAAGTGATCCATTTGTTTTTGTTTCTTTGTTGTAGATACTCTATTTTCAGTTACAGTGTGTCATTAGAAGGGATGTTTCTTTCTCTATACCATGGATGGAATCCTTTGAGGAGTTCTTATTAACTTCCTTAAACACTTCATTGTTCTTGGGCTCTTTTTCATTGCTATGCTTCATAACAACACTTCATTTATGTTTTCTTGATCTTCATGTGCTCTTCTTTAGCCTTAAACTTTTTCAACTCGATGATAAGATTCCACATTATTTCCAACACGTGGGTTGTTGAACTACCCTCATTGTGATGTTATGGGTTTTCTAGGGTGTTCTTGGTTATTGTTACCCTCAGATCTACCTTCTTCTCCATTGTACGATTCTATAGAGTCTATTTTGTCACAAATGAAAAATTTGTTTATTATATTTTTCATTGAACATAATAATTTCTGGTGATTCTCTTAGGCCTAAGTGTTATAAGCTAAAGCTCTAATACCATATGTAATATACCCCATAAACACAACAATTTCTTTTTATAGTCTTGTTTAGACATAGTTCTAGGAAGTTAAAGTAGTAGTACTACTTACTTTATCATAATTTAAGTCCTTTCCTTTATTGGTCTTGTCTCATTATTGATAAATGTAATATACCCCCATAAACACAACATTTTTTTTTTTGGTCTTGTTTAGACATAGTTCTAGGAGGTTAAAGTAGTAGTACTACTTACTTTATCATAATTTAAGTCCTTTCCTTTATTTGGTCTTGTCTCATTATTGATAAGCTACTATTTATTAGACATTGTACGTCATTTTATAACCCTTGAACTAAATTTTCAACTTGAAATGAAGGTCTCCTTGAGGATTGATAGGATGTCATCAATAAATATATATATTGGGGAGTTACACACTACCAATAAGCTAGCCATATATATTGGGGAGTTACACACTAGTCGACAACAAATGTCATGAAATATAAGACGAGGAGACTATAGAGTAATTCCAAATTCATTATCGAACCTTTCCCTTACGTCATTTCTGATTCTCATAAAAGTTTGCCCACTCCCTTAACTCCATAATTTATCCTTCACGTGACTTTCTTGTACCTTGTAAAGTGATGCCCACGTTGTTAAGTGATGTCAAATTTGATTCTTACTAACATAAATCAAATTTGACTCTTACCAACATAAATGATACAGGTAATTCTTATATTTTGCATTTTCCATTTTCTGTTGATATTGTAGGTATCAGATGTGTAGCAATAAAAGTTTGTAATATAATTTTTCTTAAAAAAAAGGAGGATGCACATTTTTCAAGAGTGATATATACTCTGGAATATGGGTATGGTCATTTATTCACTAAAATAAATATATATTCATTTAAATTACTTCTTTATGGACTCTGCGGATTTTACACTAACGATTCTTATTTGTTCTCTCTACAAATACCGAACAAGGTCCAGAATTCTGGAATGTAGAGAAGGGTTAAAGGTATTTGGGTTCTTCTTGCTGACCAAAATTTCTAGTCTCTTATTCAAGAAGACCCTTATTTCACTTAACAATACTTCCTCTAAGGGCCTTTTTCAATTACACTTACTGAACCTTGATTTTGTAATGGTTGGTCTATTTTCCATGCATAAAGTTATGAAATCAGATATTCAAAACTTCATTAAATCTATGTTGGCCTTTATCATTAGACCATCTTATAGATACCTATATCTTGCATGGCACTTATTTATTTCTCTAAAAACTGATTTTTTTTTTAGAAATTCCTATATTTATTACATTTCTACCATAGGTATTGCATACCAAAAATTCCATATATAAATAGATAGTCTGAAAGTCGATTCGTTGCTAAGTTATCATTCTTGCAGATTCCAAATCTAGAATACTAAAATTTGACAATTCTGAATTTTACATAAAGTATAGTAAAGAATCTTAATTTAGAGCTATCTAACAAATTACTCATGTATTTGTCTAAATACTCTAATCAGTCCATAAATTTTTACTCTATTTTCCACAATTTCTCTATGATATAAATTGCATCAACAAATCGAACTATAAGTATTTATATGCATATAAAATATTCATATTCTTTAACCAAAAGATAACTTCTGAAAATCCAACCTTATTTATAATTAACTCACATACTAATATGAAAAGATAACTCAAAATGAACAGATGATACATATCTTAATAGAACCAAATGGAAACAAATGGAACATATCTTAATAGGACCAGCTGGAAACAAATGGAACAACCACGTTTCACCCATCCATTGAAGCAGAACAACCATAATTGCTTGTCTCGATCGCCCCCTAGCCTGACCATGACTCCATAAGGGTGAACTAAGCTCCACTCCTTAGCTAAAAGTACTTTTGTATAATTCAAAACATCATTTTCCTAACACAAAAGTGCTCACACAACAAATATTCATCTCCACAACATACTAAGCATTATCCTTCCTCCCAAATATGTTGTATATATTCATTTCATTTTTCATAGGACTTTTCCCATCCATTTCCCTCGGGTAATTCACATATTTACAAATTTCTCATTTTTAGGGGCTTCTAGTGACATAACTCCACTTCTGGCACTTGTAAAAGTCATCTCTGAGTTAACTCAAACATGTTCCCCATTCATGGAGTCATAGAGAGCTACTTTTAACCTGGTTCTTCCACCTATTTCCATGGTTTAATTTATGAAAAGTATCTGTCTCATATATTTTTCTATCAAAAGAGGACAATTGGAAAATCAAACTCTTGCTCAATAGTCGCTAAAATAATGATTACATGCCTTAATAAGTTCAAATACGAATTTCTAGAAATGGAAATTTATTTTCAAAGAAATAACATTAAAATAAAAAATTCTAATACTTAATGATGTCGCACAAGCTAAGGAGGAGGGTGAGGATTGGTAGAATATGACAATGTATGTTAAAGAGAAGCAAACGGACGAGGAGGATCGAACATGGATAAAATTTTAGACATGTGTAGGGGAAGCAAGAGGAGCATCAGGCATGGATATAGGTCCAGACACATGTTGCAACAGTCTCATGTAGAGGAGAATAAAGAGGAGGAGAATGTGGTGGAGTAGAATATGTGGATTTCTCTACCGAAGAGCTAAATGTAGTTTAATATTGAGCACCACCTGTCAACATATCAATGAGGTTGAAGACACCAACAATATTAGGCATCAAGATCGTCATGTCATGAGGAAAATGTCTCCATGTAGTAAAGATCTCTTCTACCCATAATATGTCCCTAGGGGGTATAGGTACCACTTCATGACTAGTCATAACATGACATAGGTCATCCACCACCTCTAGCCAAACACTTATATCCATCCTACCTGGCATGTGGGGTCTATATATATTGGAGGTTGGGCATTTTCCTCCTCCATCTCCTCATCCGCATGTTGGGGAAGCACATCCCTAGGATGTGTGTCAATATATGCAAAACAATAGATAATAGTAATAAGATAATTAAAACAAAATGTTTCAAAAAATTACATGTGCAATAAATGAGACATAAAAATATGCAAATAGATTGATCAAAACATAATGATAATATTACCTCTCTCATCCGGTAGATCTTGTGATATAAATATGATGCTTGGAAAACCTCTCCATTATATCCTTTTTGATAGGTACTCTACAATATCATGGACATTATCATCCTTGCTAGAAAATAAATCAAATATCGCCTTTCCCACTAGAGTAATTGGAAATTCAGACTTACCCCTCTTGGACATCAACTTCCCCCACATGCACATACATGCATAGAACATAGACCTAGCAGTAAAGCGAGGTACCATTGGCCGAATGGTATGAACCATCTAAAAAAATAGTATATAAAACTTAGGTACAAATGGGAAGAATCTCATCCTAGCCAAATAGAGAAACAATGATCAATTGCATGAAAAAAACTGTCTAAATAAAATACACCCACCTAATCAATCAAGACTTCTACAAAAAACTATTTACATAATACAATATAGAGAAAATATTGCGCTTCCCATCAGAACTATACTGTAATAGTGAAAAGAGAATATGAAACAGGAACCTAACCTCTTGTCTATGAAATTCACCTATCTCTAATTGACCACCATGAACTTAGAAATCCAAACTCGAATGAATAAAAAGACTAACATATCTCTACACATATGTCATTTGGGTCTCCCCTGTAACACCAAGTGGTAGCGTAGGGAAATGGTAAAAATACACCCCACTCCTAGACAAAACAGTGATGAAATAAACATCCTCCTCCATGGGATGATACCATAAATCGGGACCAATACTAAACCCTTTTCTCGCATGATCCCAATGACTAATAAAGTGTTGTAACAATTCATAGTTCCTCCTAAGGGATGTAACCACCTGATAAAACTTTAGGGGGTGAAATATACATAAAACTTTCATGTGTATGTTGTCAAAGAGGGTGAAAGTGAAGCTCTCTATACCTCTCCCTAGCCTCCCACTCAATAAAAAAAGTGTGCATTTCAACCAATCGCTACTCCGCCTCCTCCTCCACTCATCATTGTTATCTCTAATTCACATAAAAATATTGTTAATATATAAATAACTTGTATTTAAAAAAATCCAAAATTCTTTGTTTTTTGCAAAAAAATATTTAAGATCAACTCGTGCACTGCCAACAGAACATACACCCCAAGGACGATTCTATATCTTAAAGAAATAACATCACTAAGTGTTGTGTCCCATGGGATGATCCACACCAATTCATTTTTTTTAACCTCGTTGGTTCAATGCTTTTAAAAACAACGATTCTTTTCATTAACACAAACACAGCACAACACTAAAATTTATATCATGCAAATTCACGGTGCCCCTTGTTAAACAAATATTACTAGTGCACCATGTATACTAGAGCACCAACATGATTTTTACTGGAGATAGTGTCTTTAGGAAATCAATGTATTTTTTGGACTTATGGGTACCGCTAAGATAAAATTTATTATTGCAGTTGAAGTGGTATGATATGTTACTATTAATGTGCAGGTACCTCTGTGAAAGTTGAGCACCAACGTTTTGTACCTCAATGCATTGTAAAGGATATAGAACCAGGAACACGACATCCAATGAGATTCCTTGTTATGAAAATTTGGGCATTATATATCCCGGTGCATTTCTGTTTAGAATACGAGTGCATTGGATTAAAATGGTTACATCGATACAGTAAATTTTCTAAATCGTTATGATAGTTGTGTCAGTACTTAAGTGAAGTGTATTGGTGTGTAATGTTCAATTACATCGGTGTGATTTACTTGGTGCATCCATGTTTTTTAATAAAGTATGGCGGTGCACTTGAACATTGATGTGTCAGGGTGTTATTTTTTTGGTATGGCGCAATGTGGTTGGTAAAACATGCTACCCCACTAGGTTAAATTTTATATATCATTGAACTAGATGTGCATTTTATGAAGTGAAATATACCGGTTTGGGTAAAATCTCATTATGTGTCGATTTTACGGCATTCCAAAGGATGCACCGACTTATTTTTTAATAATTTATTGTGGTGTCTTTTCTTTAATGAATCTAGTGTAGACATATATGAGATGTATTAGTGGTGGTGGTCACTGTGAATTTAACAAGTAGAAACTACTTCAGGGAGATTCGAACTATTCAAGCATACCAGGCAAAATTGGAAAAAAAAATGAAAAAAATGCCAAATTTAAAGCTAAATTCTAATTTTTATTGGATGAAATTCCAAATAGGAAAGTAATAAATAACTTACCTAGTCTCCTCTGTCCTTAGGAAGCATGGATTTACCACTAAGAGGAAGTGAAAATACATTGTAATTTTAAAAATTTGGAAATTATTTGTTGAGTCCACCAATGGCGCTATCTAAGTTGATGTGAGCACCAAAAACATAGAGTGTTAGGAGGAAAGGTGAGCATCGATGCTTTCTTGATATTTTGGAAGCATGATATGCGCTATAACAATGAAAATTGGTTTGGTAATTTTTTTGTGTTTACCCTATGATGGTGTGCCTAAAGACGGTTAGGCACACCAGTACATAATTTCCAACAATACCACTGTGTTTTTTCCAGTGCATTTAATTTTTTTTATAAAGTATGGAGGTACATTTGAACATTGATGTGTTGGGGTGTAAGTTTTAGGTTATGCACCGGTGCGAGTTGTTAAACTTGGTGCACCGATAGGTTAAATTTTTTATATCAATGAGATAGAAATGTGGTTAATGAAGTGAAATGTTTGGTCATAGGTAGAAGCCCATTTTACGCCACTTTCAAGGCATTATGAAAGACACACTAGTTTGTTTTTTAATACTTTATTGTAGTGTTCTTGCTTGAACGATACTGGTGTGGAAACATATAATATTCACTAACAATAGTGTTCACTATGAATTTAACATAGTATCACTACTTCACGGATGAGCCAAATCGTTAGACACAATGAAACAAATTGAAGACAAAATGAAAAAAATGTCAAATTTCAAGCTAAATTGTAATTTTGATTGAATGAAAATGCAAATAGGAAGGTAATAAATAATTTATTCGGTCTCTTACGTTATGAGGAGGCATGGTTCGAGAGTTGAGAGGAAATGGAAATTCATCATAATTTCTCACATTTCAAAATGTGTGGTATCCATCGATAGAGCTTATGAAGTCAATGTAGAGAAGGAGAAACAAGGAATCTTAGAAAGAAAGGTGAGCATCGATGCTTTCTTGAGAGTTTGGATAAACGAGATGCACTGTAACAATGAAACTTGATTTGGTAAAGAAAAAATTTATTTGCCCTACAACGATGTGCTTGAGGATAGTTAAGTGCGTCGGTGTGTAATGTTCAACGACACTGGTACGATTTATTTGGTGCATGTAATTTTATTAAAAAGTATGGTGGTGCTACTAGAACATGGATGCACTAGCAAGTTATTGTTCATGGATCCACCGATGTGTATATACCTTAAAGGCACACCGAGAAAAAACACTTCAAAAAAACCTATGGTTCCAAGCTTGCACTAACAACCTCCACTATAAACATTTGTTCAACATTATTTTGGTCACCTCAGTGATCACCTGAAAACATGTGTTCATGTTCCCTAAAAATATTGAAAGAGACTTTCTCCATGGGAAAAGTGATTTTCTTTGCTCTCCCAAAAACCATATGAAGGAAGGTCATCGCACCCTTCTAAATGCATGTGGTGTGATGATGCCTGATCATCGCATATTGCACTATACCTGGACTGCGACATCGTCACATGCTGCTATAATCATAGGGTGCGACGATGCTTAAAGATTGAGAAAAGTCAAATTTCATGAATGTTCTAGAAGGGGATCTTCTAGAAGATGAGATGGCCTCTGATCGGTTTGGATCTTACTCGCTTCTATGATTTGGTGGGATCATCCTAATATCCTCATCCATCTCTTGTTCACACTATATAAAGAGAGATCTCTCATGGAAAATGCTAAGGTTGAGTAGGCTAAGAAATGTATGGAGATTTCTACTTCAGATTATGCTTGAGAGATTTGCTTTAGTTCTTCAAGTCAGATTGTGGATCTTCTTCATTCAAGGCATTTGGAGCAAAGGTGTGTGTGTCGAAGAAAAGAACCATTGAAAGAGGACCTTGCAACATCAAGGCATGAGTTGTATTCTCCACTTTCTATTCACTTAATACATTAATGCATTTCTTCCCTATATAAGCATCCTGTCTTCTATTGTACAATTTCTTGATCATATACATTAGACTTCATTAGAATACATGTATCTTTGTTTTTCCTCTTTGTTGGTTTGTGGTTCTTAGACAAGCTTACTATTCTACAAACTCAAGGAAGGAGCTACAAGGATGAAACTAGCAAGAACAAACATCGTTTAAAAGTTATGTCACTGGTAACTCATTAAACTAGTTCATATGATAATGAAGTTTAAGGTGAAGTGTACATTATGTTTTGTATTGTTCTAGTTTCCAGTGGGATGTATGGATATCAATTTGTGTCCGCACTTATTGATTAATTCTATAAAAAATTTGGCGATCATACTGGAGATACATATTTATTTTTGTTTTTTGCCTCTTATTTTATTTTAGCCTACCTATTTTTGGTTAAATTCATTCTCTGAGTGTGTGGGTTATCCATTTGGACTCTCTGTGTCTGAAAGTTTAGTTACATTTTTTGTCTTTCTTCCTTTTTTTCCTTAGTTACAGAGATCATCGCACTGTACTATATAGGAAGTCTACGACGACCCTCTGTCTTCTCACTCTACTAGTGCAAACCAATGTGACGACATCACACTGTGCTCTATTGGGAGCCTATGATGACCCTAGCTTGTCGCACTATGCCCCATTGTCACCTGCCACGATTCCTGTAGGAATTGTTGAAAAGAGCCAATTTTTCTTTTTTCACCCAGTTTTTCCTCAATTGCCTTGGATGAACTTCTGATACCAATGTTTGAGTGATTTATGAGTTTAAATCTTGCATTTGATTAATTTTTACAAATTGAAAGTTTTTCTTTGTAATGTTGTAAGTTTTTTTCTTTTTGATTTTTGTCACAAGGGTATAATCTTTGGATCTTGGTCTTGAATGCTTGTTTGACAAAGGGTATTTGATTTGTTTATAGTTTTGGATTGTTTTTACTTTTCAGGTTGTTTATCTATTGTGAGACATTTTTGTTTGCATTTGACGAAAGGCTTTCCAATCATTTTCAATTTTGTCTACGTTATGAGTTTGATTTGAGAATTGTGTTGAGAGTGTGTTAATTTTCTTGGATTATGCTTTCCTTTCTTCATTACATCTCTAGTTTGATTTGAGAAGGAAAGATTTGAAATCATTTATTCCTTCTAGTAATCTTTCGTAAGAAAATTATTGCATTCAAAATATTTGTTAAAGGAGAAAGTTGGAAAAATTTGTAGTTTTGATTGCTTGGGATTGTGCTCATTCAAAGAATTGAGAAATTGAGTTTCTTAGCTTTTGTATTTCAAAATTAACACCTTCTCCCTATTGTAATTAAAGTTCATTGAATTGAAAGATTTAATATTCATCTCTTCTTTCATTTTATTGGGTCAAGTTCACATACATCATCAGTTTCATTTCCATCTCCCTTTTGAGTAAACAACAACCTTTAAAACATAACGTAATTGTAAAATTTATTAGTAACTTTAATTTTCTAGAATGTCTCTTCACCAACATTAGCTAGGATAGCGCTTTGTAATAGGTTGTAAGGAACACTCTCCAAAGCATCAAAACAGACAATAGTATCTTGTGATAGGGAGAGTTCAAATTCACTTTATACATTTAGTCTTGGGAGGCTCTTCTAACACAAGGATCAATCATGAGGTCACATACTCCTACTCCTATTCCTTCTTCCAGTAAAACTTCTAAAGTTAAATCGGTTCAATCTACACCTACCAGTAAAAATCAAAATAAAAAGAAATGGAAGGGTAAGAATAAGGAGGACAAAAATAATAATCAACTATATGAGAAACCCAAAACAAAACCTACTAATAACAAAGACAAACATAAATCTCTTTACACTTTTCTTATTTGTTGTGAAGATCTGATCCAAGTGGATATCAGTGGCCACCCACCTTTTCCAACTCGCTCAAAACAATTTTCTGTCAATTTTGGTAATTTACTATTTTTAGCAATTTTTCACTTCTGGAGCCATTTTGAGGCCCAAAACAATGTTTTTGGCCCCCAAAAATGAATCTCCTCGATGATACCATTCTAACAGGATATCATATTCCTAAAACGAAGATCGTATGCAAAAGTTACGACCCTGAGAAGTTGATGTACTAACTTACCCAAACGAGGCCCACATGGCTTTTGGTGCTTCATCTCCTAGGGTTAGGTTTTTGGATGTCTAGGGTTTTTTACATTCCTGTTTATTGTAAAAAGGTCTTCAGAGCCACATTGTAATAATATTCTTTTGAATGAGTGCAACCATCACATATCTTCTCAGAGATAAGCCACCACCATTCCAGAAAGTTTGTTTCCGCTGCATTTTACAGTTTCAGCTTATTTCCTTATTAAATAGAAAACTGGTTTTACTGTATCTCTGTTGTTATGTGTTAAGCACCTGTTAATAACCTGTAGTCATTCTGTTCTTCTCATAAAATTTATATCAGTGGTATAAGAGCAGTATGCTCCTTGTCATCTTAATGCATGTCTCCAATGAGGTTAGAGTATAAAGAGTTCCATCTCGAGCTTTTTTGTCTTGAGGAAAAAACCTCTCGTACTCCCAAGCGACCTCTCATGGCAGGAGAAAATAAATATTATGGGAAAGTAGATCCTTTCAAACTATTGATTGAGGAATCCCTCATGCAACAAAGGGACGAGATGATGGATAGTTTCACCGAAATCCTTTGGTGACAACCAACAAGAGATGCATCTTCTTCGAGAAGAGACACCGCCCCATTGAAAGTACAAATAAACTTTGATATTCCTATATTTGAAGGTCAGATAAATGTAGATGTTGTAGACTAGTGGTTGAATCTACTAGAAGGGTATTTTTCTGTCCATAACTTTTTGAATAGAGAAAATATTACTTTTGCGCTCCTCAAAGCCATTCCCCATGTCAGAGATTGGTGGGAAACTTTCTGTGATAAAAATGAAATAGAGGAACCCTCATTATTTACATTTTTGACGACATGGGAATCCTTCAGGGATGATATTAAGGAACAATACTACCCTGTTAGAAGTTGTGATGACTTGTATACTGAATGGACCACATTACAGCAACAAAGAGACGAAGTGGTTTCAGATTTCACAAATATCTTCCATACCTTGCGCACCAAGCTGGGTATAAAAGATTTAGAGTGACATATGGTTCTTAAGTATCACAATGCTCTTCATATATACATCCACACCGAAATGGAATTTCTAGACTTCTCATCCTTGTGCGTGACCTAATGATATGTCATCAAAATTGAGCAAAAGATCAAACAAAAGACGTGACAATTTGGGCCTGGGAACCCCTCACAACAAAACCCAGGAAAAGGAGGCCCCAATCCACAGAACAAAGGACAGAGAAAACATGGACAGTATCAGGATAACGAGTCTAATCCTTAAGCAAAGAAGGACACCAGAAAGACAAATAAATATACCGAGAAGTGTGAGACTTCCATAAGATACATTGGCATAACACTGTTGACTACAGCTCAAAGCAGTCGCTGGTGGCCGAAGTGAAAGCCTCTGAATCAGATGCGGGTTTTGAATCTGAGCCAGAAATAGAAAGGGGAAGACGTATCATTGAAGTGGAACCTTGTGCCACCATTTCTACCACCAAGCTCCATCTTGGTGAACCAGACAAGCCAGAAGAAGGAGAGTGCCTCTTCCATTCACAGATGTGGGTAAAAGGCACCCCACTGCACTTCATCGTTGATAGTGGTAGCCAGAAGAACCTCATCTCAAAAGAGGTCATCAAGCGACTAGCCCTGTCGACAATGCCGCACCCACAACCCTACACCATTGGATGGCTCCGCCAAGGAAGCGATCTCCGCATCAACCAACAATGTCGACTATCATATGACATCAAGCCCTTCAAAGATGAGGTATTGTGTGATGTTTCTCCTCTCAAATTTTGTGATGTTCTTTTGGGCCAACCTTATTTCTGGAAACGTCATGTTGTATATGAGTCTATGCCTCATATTGTTATTATTACTTTGAACAGGAAATTGTACAGGATACCCAAGGTAGTCCCACCTAGTGTTATTTCCTTAATCTCTGCTAAGAAATGCAAGAAGGTCATCTCTCAGAAGGGAAAGTTTGTCTTCTTCGTAATTCACTCTCAGAATAAGAGAAATATCACAACCACATCCAAGGTTTTTGTGTTTGACCTCTCCACATAAAAGAAGTAAATATATAAGGTCATGGGAGATTACTCAGATATCTTCTCCTCACCTACCGTGGCACCTCTACATTGCCAGGTCAAGCACCTCATCAACATGACTCTCGACACATCATTGCGCAATGGGCCAGTCTATCACCCCACTCTGCTATATAATGAGGATATCAAGCGACAGATCCAAGAACTGCTCCACAAGGGGAACATCCATCCCAACACATCACCTTGAGGGGGCCCAATCGTGCTGGTACAGAATAAATATGGAACCTGGCGACTTTGCATTGATTATCGAGATCTGAATAAAATCATAATTATAAATTGGTATGCGATTCCCTGAATCGATGACCTCCTTGATCAGCTGATGGGGGCCAAATACTTCAGTAATATTGATCTGATATCTGGCTACCACCAAGTCCCGATAGAATAGACAGATGTATGGAAGACCACCTTCAATTCGAAGGAACACCTTTTTAAATGGTTGGTCATGCCCTTTGGTTTGACAAATGCTCCAGCCACTTTCATGAGGATGATGGACAATATCCTGCAACCATTCACCAATATTTTTGTAGTGGTGTATCTAGATGACATTCTCATTTAAAAAAAGACTTGGGTCGAACACTTGCAGCATATTCAGTAGGTGTTGCACACCTTGTGACAGCACAAGCTATACGCCATCTTGGAAAAATTCTCCTTTGGCATGGATAGGGTCCATTACCTGGGCTACATGATTGATCAACATGACGTACATGTGGATCCAACCAAGATCCAAGTCATCCATGACTGGCCAGCCCCAACCACACTCACTGATCTTTGGAGCTTTGTTGGGCCTTGCCAATTTCTACGACAGGTTCATGTTGTGATTCTCCCATATTGCATGGGCCCTCAGTCAAATAACCAGGGGTGGTGGTAAGGCGAAATTTTTATGGGGCCGGTCCCAACAACAAGCGTTCGATGATTTGAAGAAGTGTTTGTGATCAACCCTAGTACTTTCACTACCAGACCTACAACAACCCTTTGAGATCGAGACAGATTCTTCATACTATGCTATGGGCATCGTTCTCACTTAGCACAACCACCACATGGCCTATCATAGTGAGATACTATAAGACGTTGTTTTTAAGTACCCTACTTACGACAAAGGAATGTACTCCATTGTGCAAGCCTCCCGCTAGTGGAGACACTACATTATTGGGAAGGATACATTCATCCACACTGACCATAAGCCACTGCAGTTCATGTAGACACAAAGAAAATTTTAGAATGACCGCCATCAAAAGTGGTCCACATACTTACAACAATTCCACCTCAACATCAAGTATAAAACATGAGGTACTAATCACGTCGTTGATTTCCTCAGCAAACTGCCAGTCGTGACACTCACCATGGTGCTAGACTTTTACGGCCATGATACTTGTGGATGGCCCCAACTCTATGAGAGAGACCTTGACTTTTCCACCACCTACCAAATGTTGGGTGCAAACGCGGTTGTCGATAATTTCCATCTTCATGATGGGTTGTTGTGTTGTCTAGGCCTTATCTGTGTTCCATCAAGCGAGCGAGCGAAGATGATCTGGGAAGCCCACTACATTTGCGTGGAAGGAGACTTCGACGTTGAAAAGACAGTGGCGATGCTACAGAAAGATTTATACTGGATGAAACTTTGACAAGAGGTCAACAAGTATATAAGGTCTTGCACTGCCTGTGCTATTGCCAAACCGACCAATAAGAAACAGGGCCTGTACACCCCTATTTCTACACCTGATAGGCCATGGGAATCCATCTCAATGGACTACATGTCGAGCCTCCCATCCACTAAGAGGGGAAATGATTGTGTTTTTGTGGTTGCTGATCACTTTTCTAAGATGACAATTCTGGTTGCCTACAAGAAGAGCATCACAACAGAGACCACTGCCAATCTCTTCTTTGAACAATTCTGGGTACATTTTGGAATCCCACAAACCATTGTCTCAGATCGGGACATTTGATTTATTAACACATTCTGGTCGAGCCTCTAGTCAAAGCTAGATACCAAGATCACCAAATCCATGGTCTTCCACTCATAGACAGATGGCCAAACTGATGTCATAAATCAAATGATTGTGCATATCCTTCGCATGTATAATTCCAAGACCCCTCACTCATGGGATGATATCCTTCCCTACATGCAACATAGCTACAACCAAGCCCTGCATAGCTCAACCGACCACAACCCATTTGAGGCGGGGTTGGGATTCCAACCATTGGGTCTGATAGATGTCGCACTTCCCTTTGCGGTCACCTCGACCAACTCATCTCCTGCTCCAATTGAAGCTAACAAATACACTCGGTTCAATGAGAAGATCTAGCACATCTTCCAATGGGTTTAGGATATCCTACATAAGTTCAATGACAAGTACAAGTAGTTCCATGATTAACATTGGGTGCCACATAAGTTTCAGGTGGGCGACAAAGTTTGGTTGCACTTGTAGAAAGAACACTTTACAATACCCCATCAGAAGATTTTCCCACTCCATTATGGGTCGTACACCATCACCAAGGCCGTGGGGGATAATGATTTTCAGCTCAAAATTCCTCCTTTCCTTGGCCTACACCCAATGTTCAATGTGGATCTCCTTCACCCTTATTTCCCACCATTATTGGACACCTCAGAAGTAGCAGAACAGTTGACACCAATAGAGATCAACCTAGATTGCATACAATAGGCATCCAGTGATCATATTGTGGACACACAAATCAAGGGCACTTGACAATAAAGGATCCAACTTTATCGAGCTGTGAAAGCAGGGCATCTCCTCCACCAAGGCAAGTGGCTCACCTGGGGCCAAATTCAGTAGAAATTTCCTCATCTGATGGGGGAAATCAATGCAATCAAGACCATTGATTCCTAAGGATGGAGGATTGATCTAGGTGGTTATCGGTGGCCACCCGATTTTTCCAACTAACTCAAAACAATTTTCTCGCAATTTTGGTAATTTACTATTTTTAGTAGTTTTTCACTTCCAGAGCCGTTTTGAGGCCCTAAACGATGTTTTTTGAGAAAATAGGGAGAAAAATGTAAGTTCTCTCAATGTTTTCCCCAAAATGAATCTCCTTGATGATGCTTTTCCAATGGGCTATCATATGCCTAAAACAAAGATCGTATGGAAAAGTTACGACCCCGGGAAGTTGATGTACTAAATTACCCAAATGGGGCCCACATAACATTTGGTGCTTCATCTCCTAAGGCTAGGTTTTTGGATATCTAGGGTTTTTGGAATTCCTGTTTATTGTAAAAACACCTTCAGAGCCTCATTGTAATCATCTTCTTGTGTATGAGCAAATTCATCACATCTCTTTTCAGAGATAAGCCGCCACCATTCCAACAAGCTTGTTTCCGCTGCATTTTACAGTTTCAACTTTTTCCTTATTGAATAGAAAACCAATTTTACTGTATCTTTGTTATTTTGTGTTAAGAACCTATTAATAATCTGTAGTCATTTTGTTCTACTCATAAAATCTGTATCATGATCATTATACGAAATATTGTCCATGACGTGCTGAGATTACTAAGTTCCTGGAAGGGGCCAGGAGACCTCCTGCACCCGTTGTTTTGTCACAACCTTTTCCTTCTCAGCAGCAATCCCAATTGGTCATTCATGGCCAACCTTCTCCCTCTACCACGTATTATGTCCTTATGTGTACTGGTGACTCCAAGAAGAATGAAGTTGCAGTCACATCTCAAGCCAAACATTATTCTCCATCGAAAGAGAAAGTTGATGATATACCACCTTCGTTGGTTCAACATTCTCCCCCAACTTCACCTCCAAACGGTCCTCTTCATCTCGAAATACCAGGTATAGATGCAGTTCTTTGTCCTCCTCCCAAGGGTGTTGTTCGAAATTCTTCATTTAATCCTCCTGCATTTGATGCCCAAAACTATAGTATTGTAGAAGACCTTGCGTAAGCACCCTCTGTGATGTCAGCTCTCAAAGTCCTTCAAAGTTGTCCTAATCAACGGAAGACGTTGTTAAATTATATTAGTGAAATTGATCCTACCAATACCAATTTAATAATATTTGACTTAGAATATCATATTCCAAGGCTTCCTCCTCAATTAGCATTTCAGATCCAACTTGTTGTGGAAAACAAGAATATTGGTCAAACCGTTATTGACAAAGGGGCTTCGACTTTTGTTATGTCTGTCACTTGTTGGAAAGGTATTGGTTCTCCTACCCTTATCGAGTCACACAATACTCTTAAATATTTTAATGGTACAAGGTTCAAACCTTATGGTGTTCTTCCTTTGTTTTCTATTATGTTAGAAGTTAAGGCGGTCTATGTTGAGGTTGGGGTCTTTGATGTACCTCTTAATTATAACCTTCTACTTGGTTGTAGCTTGATTGATTCCATGCATGTAGTTGTGTCTACCCTTTTCCATGTGTTATGTTTCCAACACCAAGGAAAGGTCATTATTGTTGACCAACTAGCCTTCTTTAATTATGATTCACATACTAGCAACGTACCTTTTATCTCAAAAACACCTATCGATTATGAGAATTTCGGTGTGGGTCGTTTAAAAGATTCAACCTTGATGAACACTTTTCCTATTCCACCACCTGATATTCCTCCTCCTTTTGTCACCTCGATTATCATAATATCAAAATTTGTTTTTGAAACCCTTGAGTCTTATGACCCATGGGTAGTACCTACCTCTGGTGAATATTTTCACTACAATGACAGAATGCCTTTAAGTTTGGTAGAATCAGCTTATAAAGCTATTCAATCGACAAATTCTTCTCCTCCTTCTCTTTGTGATACATCTCCCAATCTATTCCACGTGATATTTCCTACTGATGAGATGATCATGTCAGTCATGTCTATGAAAGATACTCCATGGGATGATGGGCATCATTGTTCTATTCTCTTCCTAGAACGAGAGACCATAGAAAGTTATCAATGGATTTCAACTTTGTCTACCATTGTTGTTATTTCTTCTGTTCCTGAGTCAACACACGATGTTTTTTATGAAGGGAACTTGAGTAACATTTCACCTACCATTACTCTTGACATATCAGTTAAATCCAAGGTAGTGGAAAATGTTCATATTGGTGCCTCATGTTCTACAGATGAGGTCCGCACTTATAAAGCCATTTTCCAACAATTTCGTGATGTTTTTTCCTGGAGTTATGAAAAAATACCAGGTATTGATCCTGATATTGTTGTGCATGAGATTAAGACTTACCCAAATGCTAAACCCATTCGACAGAGACTTCGCTTAGTACATCCACTTAAAGTTGTTGCTATCAACCTTGAAGTTTAGAAACTTCTTAAGGATGGCTTTGTCTATCCTATGGCTTTGACCGATTGGGTATCAAATCTTGTTCCAGTAAACAAGAAACAAGGGACGATCTGTGTTTGCATAGATTATAGAGATATAAATAAAGCCTGTCCCAAAGTCAATTATCCAACCCCCTTTCATTGACCAAATTGTTGACGACTGTGCCGGGAGTGAAATATTCTCTTGATGGATGGTTTCTCATACTATAATCAAATCAATATTTTACCAACAAATAAACATAAGACTTCTTTCATTTTCCCTTGCGGAACCTTCACCTACCAAAAACTTCCTTTTGGTCTCAAAAACACTGGGGTGAATTTTCAACGCACTATGTCTTACGCTTTTTATGACATTAAGAACATTTTACAACCCTGTCTAGATGAACTACCGACGCATTCTATGCATCATCAATATAACTCAGCACATCTACGGACCATTTTCCTAATCTGTCGTTATTATCGAATACATTTGAATCCTCAGAAATGTGTTTTTTGTGTGGAATCCAAAAGACTTCTTGGTTTTATTGTGTCTATACATGAAAGTCAGGTAGATCCCTTGAAGGTTGAGGCTATTATTAATATACCTCCTCCTTCCATGCTACACCAACTCCAAATTTTGCAAGGGAAGAAAAACTTTTTACGTTGATTCATTCCAAACTACGTTGAATTAATGGAAGGATTTACTCGGCTTCTCAAGAAAGGTTATGATTTTGTATGGGATGATACTGCAAATAAAGTCTTTGAAGCTTTGAAACTTTCTTTAACTCGTACAACACTATTGTTTCCACGTGACTATAGCTGAGATTATTTCCTGTACTTAGCTTCTTCGGACTCTACCATCACTATGGTTTTAGTCCAAGAGGATGATTCACATGATGAGCATGTTATATGCTATTTGTGAAGTATCACGACTACCAAAAAAAAATATTGACATGTGGAGAAACTGGCCTTGGCAGCTGTTCAATTTGTTCAATGTTTTCATCACTACATCTTATTATGCAGAACCACAGTCATTTCCAATTGCAACCCCATGCAACATATCCTTACTCGACAATTGTTGGGGGGCAAGTACTCTAAATGGATAGTTATTCTCTAGGCATTTGATTTGGAGTTCGAACGTGCCAAGTCAAAGAAGTCTTTGGTTTTTTCTGAATTGATATCTGATCTTTTGTCTACTGAGACAAAAAACGGTGGCAGAGGATTCTTTACCTGACGAATCCCTCTTTCTGATCAGTTTTGATGACATATGATACAAATATATTATCATCTATCTTCATACCAAAATTTTACGGCCTGATCTTTCTAGTACAGATCGTCTTTGTATCCGATATCAAGCCCATAAATACATTATCCTTAGTGATACCCTTTACCGCCATGGTATCGATTCCATATTTCGACGGTGTTTCACCTACAATGAAGCTGAGAAAAATTTGAATGATTGTCACTTTGGAGCATGTGGTGGTCATATGTCTGGGTATGACACTGCCCAAAATCTCTTACAAGATGGTTATTTTTGGCCTTCATTGTTTAAGGATTTCATTACTGCCATCTAGAAATGCCACGCTTGTCAAACCTATAACAATAAGATCTGATTTCACCTTACTCCTCTTCACCCTGTAGTTTCCGTTGGTCCATTTTCTAAATGGGGAATTGACTTCATGACATGTAACCCTCACTCAGTCGGGGGGCATGGATATATTATTGTAGTTCCGGATTATTTCACTAAGTGGGCCGAGGCGATGCCTACATTTGATAATACCAGGAAAACTACAATGTTGTTGATATTCAATCATATCATTACTAGGTTTGGTGTCCTTCAATCCATTGTTACTGATCACTGTAGTCATTTTCATAATTTCATGATGTCTAAACTTACTAAAAAGTTGGGTATTCACCATGAAAACTCAACCCCCTAATATTCGCAGGCCAATGGCTAGGTTAAAGCAATTAACAAAGTTCTCACTACTATGCTTTGACGGATGGTAGGAATTCATAAGTCAAATTGGCACATGATGTTGTTCTCAACATTATGGGCCTATCTGACATTCGTTAAGTTTTCCACGAGATTCACATCTTTCCACTTAGTATATGGTATCAAAGCAATTTTTTTGATTGAATGAGAAATCCCATTTTTGAAACTGGTCATTGAACTTCTCCCTAAGACCTCTGCTAAAGAGGAACATCTTTTGTATTTGATGCAATTAGAAAAAGCTTGTCTTGATGTTTCCTTAGTTATTGAAACTCAGAAAAAAACATGTTGAACCCCAATATGACAAGAATGTCAAGCCACATATTTTTTTTTAAACTGATCTAGTTATTCTTTATGAGCAAGATCATGATTTTCTAAGGGCCGATAAATTTGAGCCCATGTGGCAGGGTCCTTATATTGTGAAACGAGTGTTGGAGAAAGGAGGTTATGAGATGGTAGATTATGATGGAATTCCTTTGAGTGAACCCAGAAATGGACTTTACTTGAAGAAGTACTATGCTTAAGTCATTTTTTCATGAGTGTTGTATATCTTTAGTGTATCATACTCTTGTGTGCTTTTTGGTTTTTGGTTCTACCTTACAACTGCTTACCTTGCATTGTTCTTGGTTTCCATATGTCGGTGTCTTAGCTACCCTACATTAGCTTCGTTGATGACACTATTTGTAGTACTCAAAACTTAGTGTATGTTGCTTGGGCAATCTATGCACCTATAAATGAATTAATCATTCTACACAGTGTTTGCCTTGGTCGTGCAACTAACAATATTGTGGAATACAGTGCAGTTATCCAATTAGTGACTGATGATGTTTTACTTGGAATCCATCATCTTATTGTACGACTTGATTCATAGTTAGTGGCCCTACAGTTGAGTAACATTTATTCCATCTGGAGTCCTACATTGTTAAGGGTATATTTATGAATTCGTCTCTTGGAACTTCATTTTGATTACATTGAATATCAACACATTCCTAGATGTCTAAATACATTAATAGATGCATTGGCTAATTATCGGTTAGACACACATTTGAGACATTTATAAAATCCAAGCACACTTTGTACATAAAACAAGTAAGATGGTAGGAGCTTCATTTTAATAACAATAAAAGTTTACAAAAAGTTTTTTTGTCTGAAGACCAAAATATCAAAAATGTGAAACACATGGCTTTATATATAACAAAGCATTAAGGATGCTGCTTTCTATAACACGCGACTGCCCGTGATACTCTATGGAGTAGTCGACTGATAGATGTGAATATGCCCACTATGTGGCATTGGTAATTCCTAGGAATATAATCTATAGTGGAATCAAAGAAATTGATGGTGAGTCCCTCCAGGTTTTGTTCTATGATCTCAAAATCAACAACAACTACTCCTACTACGACACCTCTCTCCCCTCACCTCTATATAAGGGATGAACCTGGAGGACAATAAGGTCCTACATCTGCATTATTGAATAGGAATCGATTAGTCATCGGATAAACAACACAAAAAACATTTTATATCATTAAAAATAACAAAAACATTATATAAACAAAATTTCTTTCTTACCTATGTCCCTCCACTAGGAACCTTCGGGAAGACCTACATCTAGATCTCCACAAAAATCTAACCCAATGTATGCATAATCATTGATCATGATCATTTGAGTCCTAAGCCATTCAAAGAAGACATCATTATACCTGGTGATGTGACCACCTCCATGTCGAGCCATGAGATCTACCCACCTCTTCATACTTGGATCCTTTGGAGTGGGTATACCCCACTGCACTTGCAATTGTAGGACAGGGACCCTCTCTAGAAAGAAGGATACCAAAATAGACCCATATCTAAATTGTTTTAACAAACCACTTTTGCAGTTGGTAAGTTGTTTCTTCATGATTTTTAGGACCCCTTCGCACCAGCTGAAGACTTAGGGCTCCATACACTCCAATGAATACTGAAAATGGCTCTGTAGATGATCCAGATTATTTTCGACATGAAATCAGATCAGAGATAAAATAAAGAAATGCACAAAGATATTGCAGATATTCGATAATATAAAAGAAATATATCAGAGATGCAACCAGAAACACAGATACACATTAATACATGATTTCTATTAATGAAATAAATATACAGAGGCTGTAAAATACAGAGTGAAAGGCTCGCTAGAATGGTGGCAGTTTATCTATGAGAAGAGATGTGACGGCTACTCGCATTCGCAAGAAGATGATTACAATGAGGTTCTAAAGGCATTTTTACAATAAAAGGGAATGCCAAAATTCCTAGACATCAAAAAACCTAACCCTAGGAGATGAAACACCAAAAGTCATGTGGTCCCCGTTTGGGTAAGTTAGTACATCAACTTCTCAGGGTCGTAACTTTTGCATACGATCTCCGTTTTAGACGTATGATAGCTCGTTGGAAAGGTATCGTTGAGGAGATTAAATTTTGGGGCTCAATAATGCCTTCAACTATCATTGAGAACCTCTATCTTGAAAAACCTTCATTTAGGCCCTCAAAATGGCCCCAAAAGTTAAAACCTGCTAAAAATAGTAAATTGCCAAAATTGCCAGAAAATTGTTTTGAGCCAGTTGGAAAAGGTGGGTGGCCACTGATATCCACGTAGATCAGCAGAGCCATTTTGGGAGTTGAAATCCCTACCATGCGAGTAATAGTATAGAGGATAGTCCGTAAAGGAAATTATCAGACATCCCTAATAGCGACCTTAACACTATGTTTCTCAGTTCCTGACACACAATGATGACTAATGTAGTAGTTCATAGGCTCATCACCACCCTTGCTACCTGCAAGTGTCACCCATGAACCACGATGAGATAGTTATGTTAGGAAATAGATATCCTCGATATCTATTGTGAGTCTATGGGCACCCATGTGAAATTTCTTCTCGTTCATATACCACATGTGAACCAAGTACTCAAGTAGTCTCAATTGGGCCCTCATGCCCTGAATCTTGAAGGAATTTAGTAACCCACACTACCGGAGGGCCATAGTTGTTCCCAAGTCATTCCCAACAAAGTAATCTTATTTTTTGTGCTCTCGTTCATGCCACTCCAACATTTTAACCAAGGAACCATCAGATGATATTAGACACATTAAATGTTTCCTAGGGGTTTTTTCTTGTTGGGTTCATCTTTTTTAAATTTTGGGTTGTGAACGTCACATGCCTGCGCATTCACACAGTGCAGTGCCATCACACCCTATATTTAGGGTCTCCTGTGACGATCCTAGATCATTGCAGTGCCCGATATAGGGCACCTTGACAACCTCAACACACAGGTACCCTCTAAAATTTGACCCAAAAACACATTTTTAACCAATGAAAAACAATTTTTGATCCATGAAAAGATGAAGGAGATTACCTCATTAATGGAGACGATTCATGAAATGATCCATTGTGTACTCCGCAATCAATAGGTGAAAATCGAGGTGAAAAAGGGATTTGGAGCAATATTTGGGTGAAGTTACGAATGAAATAGTGAAATACATTTTTTTACCTATTTTATTGACTTTTATTACTTTTCATTTGTATATTATATTATTTTATGCTTCATCCAAGCCCTAAAGTCCTAACAACTTTATAAGTGGTTGATTTTTGTAGATTGAAAAAGTCTAGAGGTGAGAAATTGGAACAAGGGTCTTATTTTTTGGTTTGTTTTTATATATTTGTCACATGTACAGATCCTTTTAGGGTTTTTCAAGAAAATCTCTGAGCAAGTCTGAATTCTTTCTCATGCTTGTAAAAATATGAGAATGTAATCGAGTAGTCTTTTGTCATTTTTTCGAACTCATAATGGCGACACGAAAAACAAAACCTATGGAGTATCCTTTAAGATTTTTTCACACTCCTTAAATATGAAAAGATTGTCAAACGACCTTGTTATTTTCATGCTCGTAACAGTATTTGAAGAAAACATCCAGTGAGCTGTAGATTGTCACTTTTTTGGTCTCGTCAAATTAATTTACAAAAAAGGACCTTATGGATTTCTCTTTAAGTGTTTTTTCAGACTTTCTAAAAATGAAAAACCCTTTATTTTTCTTTCCTTGAACTCATTAAACAAACATCGAAAGACCCATATGGGATTGAACCACTCCTTCTTAGGGTTCATTAAACATACTCTGAGGGACTTGTCTGAAGGATGATCTTACATCAACAAGCATATGTTATCCTCCTCAAGCTTGCGTAAAAATAAAGAGGTACTCGCCAGAAATGGTGGGGAAAATTTAGGAAATAAATTTGTCTCTGTATTTGTGTTAGTGGCAGTAATAGTCTCTCTTGAGCATGACACCCCCCTTCATCATTGTATCTAGGTTGGGAAATCCATTTGTCTCTCGTTTGACCATCCACACGTCCATCTGTTGGGTACTCCTTGAGTCAATGTTGCGAAGACTATTATCGTGTCGTTCACATGTTCAAGAGAAGTCCAGCGTAAACGAGTCTTCTATCAAGTGGGCCATCAACAGTTATAAATTTTCTACCATGTTGACCTTCCTTCTCTCAGTTTCAAATCACTTCATACTCTGATCTACCTCAAATTTGTTACATATTTCGTGTCATTGATGGAGGATACATCAAGGCCCTCCTATGAAAAATCTTTTCCTATTGTCTTCAACAAATTATCCGGGAATAAGACTTAGAAATCATTTAGTACCTTAGAGCCTACATGCCTCAATGTTAGGTCTCTCCGCTTTCAACAATAGGTTCTCATCTTTGACCCCTCATTGGAATATTCTTTCGAGCATTTGACTTCAACTCAGTTATTCACATTCATTGGATTGTACTGGGGTACCTTGGGAGTCATTGACATCAATGGTGATTTCCCTCACACTTGTTAATGATTTTCATTAATGACCGGTAATCAAGTGGTTTCTACCATGTTCGACTTGAACGTCTATAATCACATGGCTAGATTCGTACTCAGAGATGATGGAAATGAAGACCCTAGATCTTATCACTTTGGTCCAGGTTGCAACGGAGTATTCACAATTTGTATTGAAACATAGATCCACTTTGTATTTCTCGTGGCTATGTCCGAATTTGAGTTCTTTTAGAGCATAGATCCACATTGTATTCATGGTGGTTATGTTGAATCATGATGACTTTGATCCAGAATGTATGTTTAGTGGCCATGACTCACTTGGCACTTATGATTAGAGTCACTTGTAGTCTGATCATGAGAATGCCCACCTTAGAAATGGTATGATATTATGCAGATGCTTGTTTGTTTGCAGGTTCCTAATCGACGCGTTCCTTGTTCTAGATACACATTCTTTAAAGTATTTTAGTTGTCACGATTTCCAACTTCATACTTTGGGGGGCATTCTATTACACTTTATTTTGGTCACCTCAGTGATCACTTGACAACGTGTGTTCATGTTCCCTAAAAATATTAAAAGAGACTTTCTCCATGGGAAAGGTTATTTGTTTTCCTCTGCCAAAAACCATATGAAGGAAGGTCGTTGCACCCTACTATATGCATGGGGTGCGATGACTCTTGATCGTTGCGTCTTGCACTATACCTGGACTGCAACATCGTCACATGCTGATAAAAAACAAATTAAAAAAAAAAAACCGTTAAAATTAAAGGTGAAAAAAACTAAAAACAAATAAATAAAACTTAAAATTTCCATGAAAAACAAGAA